>JASANS010002473.1:0-214525 GCA_030849605.1 Wallacemonas sp. 195SL | reverse complement strand
ACTCTCCACAACCGACTGCGCCAAGTCTGACGAGACATCTTTCTTCGCTATCAGGCTCACCAGAAGCTTCAGGTTACCATCCGCTGCCTCCAACTCCGTCACAACAGTCGCAGCCTGCGAAGCCGCATGCTCTTCCTTGGCGTGTAGTTGTTCCCACGCGCTCTCCACTTGCATCCAGTACTCATTCTCGTGTGAATTACCGTTAGGTAGCGTCTTGGTGACCTCCACGTCCGACGAAGATGCCTCGACGTCCTCCTCCTCCGCATTTGCGAGCGACTCACTCGTCGCTGAGGCTTTCGAGATCGCCAGCAGCGCCTCCGGCGTCTCGCAGAGACGAAATACCGTCAGCTTCCAGCCAAACGTGTTCCAGAAGCCCTCTTCCGATGCAAACTCGGGTACCACCGCAGAGTACGCTGTCATGAGCGTTTCCTGCTGCTGGAACCATTCGAGCAGGTCCGCGGTGGGCTCAAACGACGAGTCAACCGCGGGCACCACAGCAGCCGCGCCACCCTGTGCAGAAAGAGTTGCCTCAATGATGGCAAAAAGTGTGTCTCTCTCCACTTGGGGAATGTGAGCGGGGCCGATGGCACACAGGTTGGCGTCGGCCAAGGCAGAGGTGACCAAGAGTGTCCACTCTGAATGCGAGCTACGCCAGTGGCTTGGTGGCTCTGTCACGAGCAGCGACGTGATGCCTGTAGCCGTCTCTGGTGCCACCTCATCCGCAGCTGAGGCAGCGTTCGTCGTTGGGCCTGCTGAATCGGGATCATTGTACCGTTCATCCAAATCGAGGATACCCGTTCTACGCACAAGCTCCGCACCATGCTGAGACAAGTCCTGCAGAGCGTCGGACGCGCTTTCAATCCATGAAGAGAATCCGCCAAACATGCCAGAGGTAGCGTGATGAAGTGTATGCGCGCTGAAAAAAAAATGGCAGACTTGCCAATGGGTGTGCGTAGGACGAAGGGAGGGGGGTGCCTCGCTAAAAGAAGAGGAAAAGAATCTGCGACGCGAAGTGAAACAATCGTATATGGAAAAGCGACAAGGACAGGAAATGAGGATAGCAGGGGGGAGGGAGACCGAAAAGGGCAGAGTGCACGGAGCTTCTAAGAATTGCGACAACGCCAAAAAAAAAAAGGGGGTGTTTCTTTCACACTGTCGTGATGCGATGTTGCGGTCAGGAGCATTGAGAAGGGGGGAGGGGAATAGCGTGACGCTCGAGTACAACGCGACACAACGGTCCGGCAAGTAGAAACGAACACCAGTTCGATCGTGAGAGCATGGGGAGCCCTAGCACATGCCACACATGGTACGACCGTCAGGGGACACAAAAATAGTATTGAGTGATTTGTTCTACCAAAAAGATAAGGAGGAGAAAAGTAACGTGACGCATGAAATAGACACGTCAAAGAAATATCATCAGTAAACAAAAAAAAAGATAGTAAGTATGACACACGCACAGAAAAACTGTGGAGGAACAGTCAACAGAGAGGTCGTGAGGGCGCTTAGTGTCGAATGGCACTAGAACACTCAGTCTACATCTGTGAATGCATCTTCGTGTCGGATTAGTGGCTGAAATCTTTTTGTGTTGGTGTTGTTGTTGTTGTTGTGAATGTGTACACGTGTGTGGTTCATGGGTTCAGTATACTTTGGGTCTGTGCAGTTCATCTTGACACACTGTTCTTTCATGTATTGCACTGTCACTTCTTGTTGTTTATTTGTTTGTTTGCTTCGAATTTTTCTTGGTGATTTTGTGTTTGTTTTGTCTCCACCTTTTTTTTTCCTTTACACTATATGAATGCATACAACTTGGGTGAGTTGAACTGTGATCAGCGAAGAGACCACTGCAGCAACCTCACCGACGTGCTCATCATGTTTTGCGGCCAACGCGAAACCGTCACGCGGAATCTACTAGGGCAGAGTTACGCAAGGTACTTGAAGCCCAGAGTGAAGCCAGTGCCGAAGCCAGCGACATCAGGGAGACCGCGGGCGAGGAAGCTCATAAGGCGCTTGCCGATGATCTTAAGGTCCTTGCCGTCGAGCTTGCCATCGTCGTTCTGGTCCACCTTCTTGACAAAAGCGTCGTTGATCGCGACCCAGTTGATGCTGATGAAGCCGACGTACTGCAGGCACTGGAGACCCACAAAGCACAGACCGGCGCCGTACAGGGCGTCCGAAGTGAGGCGGCGGGCAGCCACACCGGTGGCGGCACCCATGACGGTGCTGATGCCGAACTCACGGGCGTAGTCGTTCATCTTGCTGTTGGTCGCATCAGCGGAGGGAGCGGCAGCGGGAGCGGACATGGGTGAAGAAAAGGGAATAGGAAAAATGAGTTTCGTTCAAAAGGCGAAGGTGCTGTGTGTTGAATCCGAATCAGAGCGGGAGGGGGGGCGGTAAAGGGTCAAAACAAGGGAAGAGAAACCAGGAGGTGCAGAACAGCAGCAAGAAAAAGGAGAAAGAGAGGGTGAGTAGGGAAGTCAGGGGATTCAAAATTCAAGGGTCGACCTGTTACTTGGTACTCACTTTCATCGATGGAGGAAATGCGGACGGCTGCCACTCATCTGACAAAAAAAAGTGGGAAGGACGCGCTGTGCGTGTGTGTGTGAGGGGCAAAGGGAAGCTCTTCACCGAAGAGACACAGGGAATGAGTTCCGTTATCTCACCATCAACTTACGCCGTTGCCGGTGTGGAAAATGGGGATGGCGCCATGAAGTCAGCAACCGCTGCTGTTACTGTGAATATTGTTGATTCCTGTTGTTTTTGTTGTTGTTGTTGTTTGTGTGACTGTTGCTGCTTCGTGTCCGTGCGCGTGAGTCGGTCGGCACACGCGCGGAGCTTAAACGTAGGAAGAGGAAAAGAGGGTGAAAAGGGAATTCGCGCGTGGTGGAAGAAGAGGGCATACAATTGTTTCTCGTGTTTACTATCGTCGTTTCAATTTGACGCGTGTGCTACTATTCATTCACGGCGCCTTCCAGGCCAGTTACCGCGAGAGAAAGAGCCGCATGTCACGAAGGCCGGAGTTGGAGCTGCTTGAGGACGGCCGCGTTTGCGTCAGCACTGACGTAGCGGGTGGCGCTGCGGATGACGAGTCGATCCTGGAGGGTGCGCGAGCGGGCGGGAATGCGCTGCAGAAACGAAAGCGACAGCTGCCACTGCCCGTCGAGTGCAGCAGCCCAGAGTCCCAGTCGCTGGGCACCGTTGTCCATAGGAAGCCCCTCCTTCTGCATCGTCGCTAACAGTTTCAGTGTTTCCTGCCACCGGCCGTGACGCGCAGACACGGTGACGGCCAGGCGGTGCGCCAGAGGAGGGACAACGACACGGGGCTGTTGTGCACGGGCCTCGGCGAACACGGACAAGGCCTGCTCCCACTCACCGGCAGCACTGCAGGCCTGAAGCGCGGCACAGAGCGCGAGAGGGTGCGGCTGCGTGCGAACGTCGCGCATTTGCTGAGAGAACAGCCGCGTTGCCATGGCCCACTGGGACCCCTTGGCACACGCAAAGAGAAGCGACAGCACCGTATGTGGTGGTATCCACTCCAGGCCATCCTCAAGGAGGCTCGCCCCCACCGCAATCGCGGCGGCCCACTGCCCAGACTGCTCGCACAGCTCCAGCAACTCACTCTTGCCGGCTGTGATGGATGCTTCGTCGGTGCGGGGCATCCAGGAGAGCGCCTCCAACGCCTTCTCCCACTGCTGGGAGGCCGAAAAGGCACGGACGAGGGTGTGGTAAGAAGAGCCCAGGGCTAGGTGCTCAACGAAGCCCTCCTTCACGGCGAGGTCGTAGATCTTGGTGGCGTCTGCCCACGCGCCAGCTTGGTCACACTGGGCCAGGAGCAGGGCAATCGCACCCTGGTCGGGCTTCACGTCGGCGGCGAGCGTCATGCGGAACACCTCCATCGACACCTCCCAGCCCGGGCACACATGCATGATTTGGCGATACAGCTCCGCGCTCGGGGGCAGCAGCTGGGCGGTCTCCTGCACTTTGCTCAGCTGGCGCAGCATGTGCAGGCAGGTCTCCCACTGCCCCTGCCGGACAGTCTGCAGAATCAGCGCCTCGACGAGGGGGGCCTCGACCAAGGCGCCATGAGCAATACCGCTGTCAAAGAGGGCCATGGCCTTCGCTGGGTGGCCGCTCGCGGCGAGGTAAGGGATGAGCACGCCCAACGTGTACGGCTCGCCGACAGGGAACCGTCGCTCGTACGCCTCTGCCACGACAAGGGCCGCAGCCCAATCGCCCTGTTCGTGGGCCAAGACGCAGATCGCCGCCGCCACGTCAATTTGCCACCTTTCGTCCGCCGTCATTTTGAGCACACATTTCACATTGCCAGGGCGAAGCAGCGTGGCGAGGAACAGGGGAGAAGGGGGGTCATTCAGTGCTTTGCACAGACGCAGTGCGTCTTGCCATGCCCCCACCTGCTGCGCGGCGTGGCACAGCACCGCCACCGAGGACGGCCGCACCAGGGAGGGATCGTCATGCAGGCACGCCAGCCCCAGTCGAAGCGCTTGGTGGATCAGTCCGTCGCGCCGCTCGCCGTCGTGGTCGGGAGGCGTTGTATGCGAAGTGCGAGGTGCCGTGGGCGGAGACGGAGGCCGCTGGCCCGCTGATGAGGAGGAGGACGCCAAGGCAGGAGTGGAGACCTTCACGGCCGCGAAGGCGTGAGTTGTTCTGTCGCGGGCCGGCACCGGTGCCGCGAGCTTCGACCATACGTGATGATTGGGGGGTGTTTCGCTGAGAAGCCGCCTCAGAACGCCGCACGAGGCGTTGATGTCGCCGGCCGCAAGAACCTGGCCGAGAGCCCTAATCAACCCTCTCGTTTTCATCGTTGAAGGCACGCCTCAAGACGGATCGTAGCAGCCGTCGCTCGGGGAAATCGCAAAACGAGTGAGGCGGGTATGCACAAGAAGAAGAGGAGGGCTGCGTGCACACACACTTGTGACCCTCCGCAACACGTGCGTCCAGATACCAGAATGGCTATGTGGTGCACGTCGCGACCAACGAGCCGTCCGCGCAGAGAGAATTCTTTGCGCGATGTGCTTCGTCTGCAGATCAACACCGACTGACACCTGAAATCAAAAAAAAAGGGGGAAGGGAAACAATGACGGAAAAAAAAAAAAGAGAGACACACAGAAACGAGACGGGAAGCATCAGTAGGGAAGCGAGACACGGAAGTAGGGTGGGCAAGCAGATGAAGCAGACTGAATAACCTGCCAAGAGAAAACGGGACTGGCGGAGGAAAAGAAAGCAGTTCACCAGCGCATTAGCATTCGTAATTGACGACCGCAACTTGTCGCCACTCATTGCACTGGTGTTGCCCTCTCCCCTCATTTCCTTGTTGACGTGGCACGCTCATGACGCGAGTCACGTGGGTATTCAAGACAGAAGCAAGTCATTTACAATACGGCAGGTGCTAGTATTGTCTGCTTTCCGGCACGATAGTATCTGCCGCGACTCCTTTTTCTTTTTCTTGTTTCGCCGCGCTCACGTGAATGTGTTTGGTTTGTGTGTGTGTGCGTACTGTGATGGAATCTTTGTGTCTTGGTTACGATTCCATTTGAGGTACAACCACGTGGTAACAAAAAGAACAAATACAGCAAAAGCACGCAGGTGAAGTGCTAGTGTTGGGTTTTTTTCGTGCCGTTGTTCTTGGTCTGATTGTTTCACGTGTCAACAATTGTGAGTCAAGCCGTCTCTTCGCGAGCCGACTGCGCGTTCGCCTCCGCCTCGGACACACTGAGGTTCTCCTTCTCTGAAAGCACAGGAGCGTACGCCTTGGCGCCGTCCTCCACGCGCTTCAGAACCGCATCGAGGTTGGTTTCGTACAGGCTACCAGCCTGGCCAATCGCCTGCTGCACCGCACGCAGCACCTTGTCCTCCAACGGATTAGCCTCCGGTGCGAGAGCCAGCTTGGCCCACTCGCCTTCCACCACCATCGACGCAGCTAGGTCTTCCGCAGCACTCGCGCCAAGCAGAGGGAAGAGCCGCATCAGCGGAACGACGTGGTCAGATCGCCACTGCTGGCGCGCCACCTCGGGCGACGTGTAGAGAAACTGAGAGCGGAACTTCAACGCAGGGAAGAGATTCTGCTGCAGGCACACTGCCTCTGCGAGATCGGCGGGCATGGTGGTCAGGGGGCTTTCAGGGTCCACCTGTGCGTACTTGGCCCAATACGAGGACACGGAGCGAAGGTAGCCCGGGTGTGTGGCGAACTTGCGAAACGCGTGACCCCACAAAGCACGACGGAAGGAGTTTATGGACGTGCCGTCGGACGGCATAGAATTCACCCGCTCCCCCGTGAAGCGAAACAGGCTCGTCACGTCCACTGGTCGCATCTTCTCAATAGCACCAACCTTGGTGTAGCTGACAGGTATGAGGCGCTGCAATTGCTTTTGGTCCTTCTTGGAGAGTGCCTTCACCTGGGCGGCGCCGAGGAGGGCCTTGGCGAGCTCATCGGCCTTGGCCTCCATCAGCTCGCGGGGGAGAAACGCACGGGCTTTGCTCTCGGCGTCCACAACTCCGCACGCGTCCTCTTCCACGATGCGCATCATGCAAAGATAGTCTGATGCCTCGAGGGCAGAGTCAGGTTTGAGCTCACGGCGGTTGGCCACGTTGCATGACCGCTTCGTCGCCTCCAAGAGACGCAGCTCGTAGCCGAGTCGCGCTGCCATGGCCGCATTGCACTCCGACAAGCATGCGGTAAGATTCGCATCAGCCGGCTTAGCAGCCTTGCCCGTCTCCATCAACGTAAATTGCTTGTCAAGCAGGTCCTCGTAGATCTGGCGACGGCTGTAGTAAACATGCGTGTAACGGAGAAGCAGCTCAGGGTCACAGCTAGCGAGGTCGATTTCAATGAACTCGTTGGCCTGCTCCTTGACACGCTTGCGGGAAGCGTACCACGCAAAAACAGGCTGCACCTGCCGAATAAAACGCTCTTCAATCGCCAATTTAGGCAGTGTGCCCAGGAATACCTTGTATGGCACAGCCGCCATCTCACCACAGAGACCGGGGAACACTGACATTGCTTGTCCACTAACACTCTCGCTGGTAGTACCATCACAATAAAGGTTGAGCAAGTGATATGTGCGAGTTCATAGAGAGATTGACAGAGAGAAGGAGAGGGGAAAAATAAAAGAATGCAAACGTGGTCGAGGTAGCAGATATAGTTGTATCTATTTCGCACTACAGTTGGAGATTACCGCGCACAAACATAGAGTAGTATGAACGCCGTCGAATCTCAGCGGTTCCCTAGCGTGGTGCTCGGATGGCGATGCAGAGGTCCAGTCGGATGCGGAGAACGAGCAGCGGTGGTGACGACGGGTACTGTTGGTACTCACAGTACTGTTCGCATCACTTCGTAACGAGGGAGCTTTTCCCCAGTCCGGCAAGTTGTGCAGGCCACTTGCATGGTCATCTTTCCCGTGTTCGCAATTAGCGCGTAGTTCCCTTTTTTCTCTCTCTTTTTTTTTTTTTTTTTGATGGCACGTGGACAGCCAATGAATGAAAGAAACAGTTTACAGCCTCTTGAGGCTGTCTCTTTTTGCCCTTATTTCTTTGTTGTGGAAGGTTTCCGCTTTTTTTCCCCCAGTTTGGGTTACAGTTACTGTGGAACCCATAACGGCATAACCCATTTTTCATGTTGGCGGCCCTCGTTGCCAATGTACAGTTTAGCATTCAATGGGGTTTTCGAAGTGGATAATCACTTTTGCTTGATCTTTGGATCTTTGGATCTTTTTTTTTTCTCTTTTCGTGTAGCTGCCGTCTTTGCCGCCGATGAACAACAAAAAAGGGTAGGTGCCGGAAGAAGAAACGACACTTTTGTTGTTGTTGTTGCTTTTTGCTTCCCGCAGCCTTTACGCTTCCTTCTTCTTGTCGGGCTTCAGTGAGGCGAGCTTCACGATCGACGTGATCATATTTGGCAGGCGGCCGTAAATGACTTGAGCGAGATTCTCCATCATGGTGAAGGCGGACTGGGAGATGGGGTATTGCAGCAGAGGCGGGATGGACGTCTTGACGCCAGGGATGCGATCAGTCGTGGAGGCACGAACCACGCAATTCCCGCGGAGACCCTCGCGGCCGGCAAAACGGTCGAAGCCGCTGATCTTCACGCCACCAAAAGGCAACGACTGGCACAGGTAGTTAATGCCAAAGTCGTTGACATTACACATGCCGGTGCGAAGGCGCTTGGCGATGGACTTGGCACGCGGAATGTTGGCGCTGAAGACACTGGAGCCGAGGCCGTAGGGGCATTCATTCACCATGCGCACCGCCTCTTCGTCTGTGGAGAACTTCATGACGACCAGCACAGGGCCGAACACCTCCTGCTGGGCAATCGGTGTCGCAGCTGTCACGTTGGTCAGAATGGTCGCGGGGTAGAAGTAGTCGCTCGTGGTCTTGCCGCCGCACACGAGTGTGGCGCCGGCGGCGACGGAGTCATCGATGAGCTTCTGAATGCCGGAGATGGCAGCTTTGCCCATGGTCATGGCACCGAGATCGCAGAGAGACTGCGACGGTGGGCCCTGGGAAAGCGCCTTCACCAGCGTGGTGAGCTTCTCCACAACTTGGTCATGAATGGTATCCTGCACCACAATCCGCTCCAGGCCGACGCAGTTCTGGCCACAGTTCTGGAAGTTGCCTCTCATCACCACGGGGATGACCTGCTCAAGATCGGCATCGTCACAAATGACGGCCGGGTCCTTGCCACCGAGCTCCAGCACGACGGGCGTCAGTGTGTCAGCGGCATTGCGCATGATGATCTTGCCCACACCAGGGGAGCCGATGAAGGTGACCTTGTCGACCGACGACACCACCGCCGCACCCGTCTCAGCGAAGCCAGTGAGGAAGTGCACGAGGTCGGGTGAGTAGCCGAGCTGCACGAGGCCATCGCGCACAATGGACTCGTAGTACGACGCGTAAAACGAGGAGAACTCCGACACCTTACCGACGAAGGCATTGCCGGCGAACAGGGCGGAGATCATGGGGCCGAAAATGTTGTGGAATGGGTAGTTCCAGGAGACGATGGCGCCAATGACGCCGAAGGGGACGTAGTTGACTGCCGCACGCTTGTGGATCGTCATGAGACCCACATCGCGCACCTCCTCCTGCAGCACCTCCTCGCCGTGCGAGGCAGTCCAGCGCAGCTTCTCCAACGTGGTCAGCATCTCGCCGAGTGTGCTGTCCATCATGGTCTTGCCGCACTCCACGGACGACGTCTCGCAGATCTCCTTCTGGTGAGCGAGAATGTAGTCCATAAGCGCGAACATGAGGCGACGGCGGGTGGAGAAAGGCGTGAGGGCCCAGACCTGCTGCGCTTTGCGAGCACGCTCCACGACAGCGCGCACCTCATCGGGTGTGTAGGCCTTCACCTGGCCAATAGGCGCGTTCGTGCCCTTGTCGTAGCACTGAATAAGACCCTCAGGGGCGGAGCGGGGGTTGAGCGGCTCGGCAGCAGGCTGAGTATCAAACTTAACAGGTGGCAAAGGGACACTGATCTTCGGCGTTGTGTAACGCTCGATGGTCAGCATAACATGCTTCATCACCCAGCGGAACCATCCAAGCTTCCACTCCAAAAGGAGGAGAAGAATCAGGCAGTAAATGGACATGATAAGTACGGTCTTTGCGGCAGTTTGCTACTGTTGTTGTTGTTTTTGTGAGGGGGAAAAACACAGAAACAAAACTGAACGAAAATGAACGCTAATACTGATTGTTAAATGATGGAAATGATCTGACTATTGTGAACTGCAAAGATCAGGCAGAAGCGGAAAGTGCATCAGAGAGAGAGAGAGAGAGGCAAGCGAAGAGAGCAGTGTCGTCAAGAAGGCACCAAACAGAGTCAGATGGAAGAAAGGGAAGGGAGTTGACTTGTGCATGGAGGTGAACATGTGCCGACGTTCAACGTAACGTGGGATTCACTTATCATTGAGCCAATTTGTACCTACTCTAAGACAAGTCGCAACCACATGAGTGAGGGTAATAAGGGGTATGCACCAAACGGATATCTGATTCTCAGCTTTGTGGTGAAGGACCCGAAAGAGACCAGAACTTGGTATTGTGACAAAGCAAGAAAAAAAAAATGAAGCAACTTGCACCTTGCGTGCGGCCGGTTTTCTCTTCGCTTAGTGCACAGAATGTTCCATTCTTTTTTTTTCCTTCTTTTTTTTTTTTTTGACATCAAGTGCGGTCGAGTTGATCACTTTTGTTTTGGCCTTCTCAAAGCAAAAAAGGTGGAAAATAAAAACGAGGTCTAAGTCACAAAAAAAAAAAAAACAGGAGATAACGAATCCTGCGCAATTTGAGCCACACACAGCACGGCGTCTAATCCGCGTGACGTGAGAATAGGGAGGCAGTGCTTTCGCAAGGGTTCGAACAAAAATAAAGCCAAAAGTACCCGAATGCAAGCAAAGGGAAAAAACGTAGCCCGCAGGAGATGCGCTAGGGGGGGGGAGCGCACAACACGGAAACGGAAAAACAACAACATTTGAACGCAAAAGCAAAGCTGATTGACAACGCCAGCAGCGGGCAAGGTGAGAACAGCAGCGCGTGTGTCCCACGCAGTGGAGATCGTCCTGTCGATCTCCTGCGCAAGACATGACGCGCCGTCCACCACGCAATTGGGGGTCCAGGGAGACCGCTACACAAAATAAAACCAAGTGACAAATGCCATGCACTCCCTACTTCTTGGCATCCTTGCGGCGGTAATGTTCTACTTCATCCCAGATGGCGCGGCGCAGCTGCTGCTCAGAGACCTCCGCGTGCATGTCAAAACTAAGGTCCATTGTGGGGGGAGACGGGAACGATTCGCAATCGGTGCCTCCAACGGATGCGAAGAAAGGGTGCTCTAGGGCCTCCTTGGCTGTGATGCGCTTTTCCGGTTCGAACGCGAGCATGCGCGTCACGAGATCCAATGCGTCCTTCGGCATGTTTGCCAGGACCTGCGGCAGCGGGCGGGTGCCCTTGTACCGCTTCGCGACGTCGTTCATATGTGAGATGGCAGAGGCGCTGCTTGACTCCATGAAGCCTGTCCCTGTCACGGGCACACTAGAGAGCACAAGCTGCAGCTGATGAATGTAATCACGTCCGGCAAACAAGGGGCGGTGCATGACGTACTCGGCCATTACACATCCCACAGCCCAAACGTCAATCGCAAAGCTGTATGAGCACATAAACAACAGCTCTGGTGGGCGGTAGTAGCGCGTTACAACGTAGTCGGTGAGGTCTAGCGGTTCTTTCAAGCTGAGCAGGCCGGCGCGGGCGAGGCCAAAGTCGCAGACAATAGCATCTTCAGCGCCTGTCTTGTCGCGTAGTAGGATGTTACTGGGCTTGATATCGCGATGGACTATCCCCATGGCGTGCATATCGGCAATGCACCGCAAGACACGCACAGAGACACGCCGTAATACATCGACGGACATGTTTTTGGTGCGGTGAATGACCGAGAAGAAATCTTCGTCGTACAAGTCCGTGACCATGTACAGGTCACGAAACTCGGAGATGGAGTCACGTGGTGGGAGCACACGGAATAGATTGAGAATATTGCGACACCCGCTTTCCTTCAAGATGCGCAAGATGAGAATCTCACGCCAGATGCGCCGTCCATCGATCAAGTCCTCAAAAACGCGACTCACGCGTTTAATGGCGACATCTTGAAAGATGCGATCGTCAAGGGCAGAGCACACCACACCATACGCACCGTGCCCCACGACGGACGTCACGGTGTAGGTATCCTCAATGTCAAAGTTCTGACCGCGAACACGGTATACTTTGCGGCCACGTTGAGCCGACACGAGCTGAACAGCATTTGCCGGAGAACTAAAGCTGCCGTTTGCGGCAGCACCCGCTGCGTACGCGCACATGACACGAGACTAGGTGTTGAAAAATGAGCCCTTTGCGCTTAGCTATTCACCACGAGAACGAAAAAGGCGACAAGTAGGGAAGAAGAAAGAGTGAGCAACTGGGTGGCGTCTTTCCATGCAACGAATGCCACACAAAGAAAAAATGGTGAAAGAAACAAAGAGAAAAAGAAAAGAAGTATTTTTCTCAAGTATCTCCGTCTGTATGAATAGCCTCTGTGGCCACGAAGCAAAAGAGCTGCTGAGTGGTGAGTGAAGAAGACAGAAACAGAAAAGAAGAAGAAAAAAGGAAGTGAGGCAGTTCAAAGGCAGCGTTGCGGCGTGAAGAACAGGAGAATGGGTGGCAATGTGGCAGAAAACTGACTGGTGGAAGCAGAAACGGTACATGAAGGAAACAAGAAGAAGGTGCTAACATGCTTGCCTCTCTCGGAATGCGCGCGTATGATGCAGCGATGATCCGCCAATCAAAAAGTGCGGGGCAGTGTGAAATTGTTGTTGAGCAGTTAGAGCCACAACGTGGGTGATGTTATGAAGGGTTGTGGGCAAAGCCATCACTGAGAGAGGTCACATGCGTAAGAGAGCAAACACGGCAAGCGAAGCCAGCAGCATGGAAGAGACCAAAAGATGCGAAACAAACAAAACAAGCCAGTATGTGCACGATCTAGTGATTCCGGTTCGGTGAATAAGGAAGAGGAATGGGGGAGAAAAAAAAACAAGAACGGATCGCCGTGCAAAACTGAAAGACTGTGTGTGTGTGTGTGTGTGTTTGTGAGGCTGTGAAGAGCTACACCGCTCCGATATTTACCGTGGAGGACTTGTGAGAGGTGCCGGCACCGAAAAGCCGTTGTGACTGCGCTCTTCACGGTGGTTCTGAGCGACAACGCTGCTCATGTCGACACTTCCGCGAGGCGATGCGTACCGTCTCTGTCGGCCACTTGGTGGCTTGGACTGGGAAGGCGAACGGACAGGCACGCTTGAGCGAAGCGGAGACGTTCCTGTGCGTGAATTATCGCGAGAGAGCGTCTTCACGGCATCCAAGGCTTCCCTGAGCTCGGCGCTGTGACGGGCGCGTTCAGCCAGGACAGCCTCTTTGGCTTCCTTGATGGTTTGGGACTGCAGCAGTAGCGCCTCCTCCATGTCTTGTTTCGCGGCCTCTGCCTCTGCCAGCTGCAAACGTAAAGCGTCTATTGCAGCGTGCGAGGCTTGGTCCTTCTGCTGCAGCAGCGCAGCCAAATCAAGGTTCTCGCGCCGCAGCGCGGCCAGTTCTTCGTGGGAGGCTGCTGTCGGCGCTGGTGCTGTGGCACTCTTGTTCGCGGTCATCTCGCCACGAAGCTCAATGAGGCGCATGCGCTCCTCTGCCGCGTCACGCGCGCGGTTGGCGTCAGCGACGTCTTGACGGAGCTGTTTGATAAGTTGCTCCTCCCGATGACGGTTCGCCGCACTGTCCTCACGATGACCACCGCTGATGGCATGAAGCAGTGCGACATCGCGTGTGCCCATCTCAGAGAACCGCTCTCGGTAGGACTGCAGAACGCCTTGGCAAGCGCGTCGTTCCATCTCCGCAGCGTCGCGATCTTCTTGCGCACGAGCGAGCTCCTCCTTGAGCCACTGCACCTCGCGCTCGAGAAAGGCATCTGATGCACCACGGTCTGCTTGGGTGCCTCGCAGTGGCGGAGGGGCGTCCAAGTACACCGACCCGTCTCTCCGGCCGTCATCGGATACGGTCGTGTTGAGCACACGGCTCACGCTTGGTGGTGCCGCGCCAACACACGGCCGAGAGCACAGCGGCGTGTGCCCACACACGTGCGCACCTGTGATAGGCGTGGTGAACTCGGAGGCCGTTGCTTTGACCGCCTCGAGCTCGGCGCACGCCGTGCGCATCTCCATGCCAGTCATATCCTCACCAAGGTAAAGGTAAATGGACGCGATGGACGCTTCTGACGTGCTCGCGATCAAAGAGGCGATGTGCGCCGTGCTCAGCTGTGTGCTCATAATGACCAGACACACACAGCGTGAGAAGCGGAAGGCGACGAGGGTAACATTGCGAATCCGGCGAAGTACGCGATCGATCGCAGCTGGGGAATCTGAGGAGGTCAGTGTTTCGCAGGTCACGAAGTCGTCGTCCGTCCCAAACAGCATGCACTCGGACGCCATTTCTGCCACAGACCTTCTCCCATCCTTCACCAGCAGACCCTCTACAAGCTGCGATGCCATCAAATCACCGCAGCGCGTTTCCGTCACGGTGCGGCCGAGCACGTAGAAGCTGGCCGGGCCGCTGGATGTGGAAACGTGGGCAACGATGGCCGCATGCAAGTGCGCAGACATTTTGCTTGGCACCGCACAAGGCACGATGTTGTCCGCGAGCAAGACAGATCCTCCGACAGAGGCGCCAAGGGCTCTGCCGGTGAGTCCGTCCGTTTCAACGTTGATTTGCAGACCATCGCAAGACCGGAGTGTGCCGAGGCACACGGTAGTGCGGCACGACATGCGCACTGATCTATCAGGAAGTGAAGAATGAAAAAGAAAACAAAAACAAAAACAAACGGGATAATCGTGGTACAGGTAGCTCGTAGCGTCAAGCGTACTAATAACAGTGTGCGGTACAACACAAAATCACACGCTGTGCATTCAGTGCGCTACTGTTTGAAGCAGTAAAAGTGCAGGTGCGAACCCAAATCAAAGCAACGCTGAGACAGAGAGAGAGAGAGTGAGAGAGCGAAAGAGTGGGTCGAATACAGTGGCCGATACTTGATGGAGCGGAAAAGACGGCACCGCATCAGTGACAGATTGAGCAGGCTAGGGCAAGAGCGTGCACAAACCGCGATCAGCAGCGTAGGGAGGAGGCGAACATGCCCACTGCACACGTGTTGCCGTAGATGCTCGCGGAGACGCAGACACAAGCGCAGAGTGGACAAAAAAAAATGCGTGCAGCAAGTGCTAATTGTGAGGGATGCAAAACAACGTGAAGCAAAAGAACAGACATCATCAAATGAAAAAGCAACATGCAAAGGTCAGTCAGTCCCCACGAGCACCTCGGCGAATCAGGCGCCGCGGCTCGGCATGCATCTTTTTTCGAGACGGTAACACAACAGGTCACATGCGAGCGAAGCAGCGCTGCGCAGAAGAAGCAAGGCACGTTCTGTCAAACAGCGAATGGGTTCTTGGGTCGCTGATATATAGGATCGAAGATAATCACGGACGAAGGCGGACCGAGAAAGGCCTGCCACGCGCTCCTGTAGAGGGCGGTCTTGAGCTCGCGATGGAAACGCTCCTTTGTCACCGCGTCGAGTGACGTGGAGCCAATCCAGCCGAGAATACGTCCTGGGTACAGATCGGCATCACTCTTGACATCGTCGACGCGGTCCACAACAAAATCAATCAGTTCGTCCTTCACCCAGTTGTCAAGAATGACATCGTCCACAATGAAGTCCTTCAGTGCGGCTCTCACAGGCGTGTCGTCAGCCAGCTCGTGTATGAAGTGCTTCTTCAACACAGCAACAGTGTGCGGGTGGGTCAGCACCTGAAGGCCAAAGGAGGCCAGTTCTGATTTTATCTCGTCGTCACCCCAAGTACTTTCGACGACATCATTAGAGAGTGTGAGCGCAGCTAGTTGAAGCATTTGTCTGTTCTGCTTCGTATACTCTTGCTCATCCAGGTAGTTTTTGAACACATACATTCCGCTCATCAGTGCCCCCGCCGTGCCTACCGCCCCGAGTATAACATTAACCAGGCGAACTGTATTTGTGGACATGCGTCACAATCTCCTTAAAGAAAAACGAATGCATCGCAAAAAAAAAAAACGAAAGTGAGCAGGTTTGGTGTGTGTGTGGAGGAGAGCCTGAAAGTGGTGGAATTCAAGAAAAAAATATGGGTGAAATGAGACAAACGTCGACACACACACATACGTCATGCACGACACCTGGTCTCGCCCGGCAGCGTCATGGCAAAGCAATCGAGATGGGAATGGCGGGGTATTCCCCACCATTCGCCGGTGTGTTCCGTCGAGGGAAACTCAGATCCTCAAGACAACAGCACGCGCAAGCCCATTGGCGTCCTACGTCAAGATCGTTCTGTAAGAAACCGTGTCGCGGTCAATTCTCTTCCCCGGGTTACAAGGCTGCGACTTCTTTTGTTTTGTTTTCTTTTTTTTTTTGTTGTTGTTGTTGTGCTCGATTCGCCGCACGGGGCATCCACGGCAATGACAAAAATGAAGTAACATAAAGCAAGTGCAACAAAGAGAAATGTTGTTGTTGTTGTTGTGGAAAACGCAAAAGAAAAAACACGAGGGGGATTAGGGGTACAGAACACGACGCAAACGTGAAGTGTAGCTCCGCGCCATTGATCCGAACCCCTTTTGTGCATGTTTGACTGTTGCTCACCACTGTAACGAGGCATGCGCAAGTGTGTGATGCGCGGCTAGTTCCACGGGAAATTGGGATTTGTGAAGTAGTCTGTCACGTTTTCCTCACCTCCAGACCATATGCCCTGCAGCTTCGAGGAGATTGTGCTGAAGATACCGCCGGAAAACGACAAGTAGTTCAAGGGGTTGAGACCGCCGCTGGTAAGAGCGCGGTTTTTGGAATCGGTTCCGTAGTACGACACAAACACTTGCGTGCTGGCATTTAAAAGCCGTGCCATGTCATCTTCACCGGGCCCATAGCACCGTCCACAGTTCCGCTGTCCCATTACCGAGCCAATGCACGCGCTATTCTCGTCAAACAAACAAATGTCTTTGCCCTCCTCCGCATTGTACTTGCACGTCGGCACAAATCCGGTCTTAGCAGGAAGCCCTGCCACGGCAGGCGTGATGTTCACGAGAAACTGCTCACACACGGTGCCGCCTTCGATTTCACACAGGTCCGGATCGTAATTCGGGTTCGACACGTTCGTCGTGGCTGCAGGGGCAGAGCCGATGTAGTTGAAGAGACCCTTGTGAAGGCCAACCTCGAGTACAAGCACGTTCACCACCGCCACGAGGTCGGAATCTGAACACGGACCCTCGCCGTTGGTGGCAAACTCAATCGCACCCGAGCTGTTTCCTTTCGGCGGCCACTCTCGCGTCGATCTATTTCCGGGGCCAAAACCGTAAACGGAAAGGTAATGCGGTGTGCTCCCACGGCCGAGAGATGTGGTCAACGAGAAGTGCGGAGGATCAGTAGTCTTGTCCACCGCGCCAGCCGTGTACAAAGCGGCGTCCTTGAGGTTCATCAGCTGAAGCTTGTCCAAATTGGGACAAAACGCGTAGGAGACGTTCTCCCACAGTGAGTCTCCCCAGTAGTTCTCGGAAGAGATGTCCAGTGCCATGCGCAAGAGGAGGCGATCCTTCCGAGCACACGGGTGTTCACTTTGCCACGGTGTGCAGCCTGTGGCACAGCTGCCAAGGCCATACGCTGGCGTGACCAAAGCCACCAGCAGAACCACAAAAAGCACGCGGAATAATGGCAGAAGCAGCATCCGCTCAGTCGGGGCGAAACAGCGCAAAAAACGAAAAAAAAACGAAAAACAAAGGAGAATGCAAGTCGGGCCAGACCTGACCGACGTCTACACACTGTTGATCTGCAATGTTTCACTGTTCGCAGCGCCGCCAAGTCTCTGCGAGGTGTCAGTTGGAATCACGCCTGGGGGACAGACAACACCCAAGTAAAATGCGAGCAACGAGATGAAGCAAAAAAGGGAGCTGGTTGAAACAAACGAGAGAAAAAGAGCCGGATCACAGCAACAACAGAAAAACAAAAAGGAGAAAATGAATGAAAGAAAGAAAGAGCGAAAAAGAACAAGGCGGACAACATTTTTGAATGTTTCAGAATGAAGTGAAATAGACGTGCAAGTGCATTTCAGGTTTAGTACAGCGTGATAGCTGTGCAACATGAAGAGCAGGGGTAGGCGGCGCGAAACCTCAATTGTGGGGCGGTGCATTTCCCCATAGTATGACTGACTATTCCTTTACGCTTTCTGCGTAGCGAGAAAGACGGGACTTGGCTCCTTCGAATGGGATGCAGAACACCGGGGGGAGGTGAGGGAAGGGAGCATTTCTGCTTTTTTTTTTTTGTGTGTGTGTGTGATTGATTCGTTTGGTTCAGTCGAAAAAACAATTGCTGTTGCGACGAGAACAAGAACAGCAGAAGGTCAACACATTATTACCGGTCAATAAAAGAGAAAAAAAGGGGGCATTCAGTTATCCTCTACAGATGGGTTTGATAATGAAAGCATGAAAGATTATTCTTTTTTTCTTTTCAACTCGTTCGGACAGTCACGGGATGGAAAACACGCAATAGCTCGTAGGGTGTAGAAGAAAAAGAGATAACAGGAAACACGGCAATCCACTTCGCGCGCAGTGGTTGGCAACCATATGTGATTCCTATTTTTTTTTTTCGGATGTGTGTGTGTGATACTCCTGCTCTTCTTCAAAGGCACTCGCATAGCGGTGCATTGGGTATTGAGACAGTGAGGAATTTGGACCACCTTTTCTTGCAGGAATTGATACAAAAAAAAAAAAGAAAACCAATGTACAAGCAAAAAGGCGGAACCAAACACGAGCAAAGAACTGAAAGCGAAGAGAAAAGGGTCGGTGCGCCACGATCGCAGTCAATGAGAAAAAAAAAAGTACAGGTTTTTTTTTGGTACAAAAGCAAAAGCAAACACAGGCAGGTCCGAAAAAAAAAACAGTCAAAAAGAGAGCAAAGCGAGGATAAGGGCAACAAAGAAAAGCAAACAAAACAGAACGAACGACAAAGATCAGTTAATGATCACGCTCATGCATTCTGCGAGCTCCAATGCGCATTCTTTTGGAAGATGGCACAGAGGAAACGCAGAGAGAGAAAGCAACGTGGGAAAAAAAAAGGAAAGAAATAATACCAAAAAAAAAGGAAAAAGCAAAACAAAAATATACAAGTTATAATACTGCTTTTGAGTGCTCCACATGAATAACAGAGCAACAGCACAGAGAGAGGGAAAAAGGCTGTCCTGCAATGAGGTCAGAAGCACCAATGTGTGGAGAACAATAAGCGCCTCGATGAGGAGTTTAGTTGTTCCTCGAAGCTGATGCAGAATTTTACCTTCATTTACTTTCCCGTGGTGGGAAACAGAAAAAAGAAATATGATTCTGAGAGTACAGACCGAGATATGCGGCTTAGCCATTTGCATCTCCCCTCTTTCTTTCCGTTTTTGCTGCTTTGATGAGCACGGTATTTGCTCTCTGATTTCTACTAATTTGCTTTTCGCACAGGCGCGTGCTTTCATGTTTTTTTTTTTTTTGCGTTCTTTTCATTCATGTTGTTGTCCTTTGCCCGTGGAGGCGAGGGCTACGGAAGGAGGGAGCGACCTTAGTGCATTTTGATGGAGAAGTGGCAGAGTACCGCCGTACCGGGGAGCACGAGACCGTTCGAGCACAACTTCATCGACACCGCACGGTAGCCTTGACGCAGCGTGCGGACTGGAATCGTGGCTTCGCAAACGGCATCATTCGCTGAGGTGGTGTCTTCATCGTTGACCTTGATAGACAAGACATCGATGTCCATGCTGGGGCACTCAACAGTGAAGGTTTCATCCCAAACCGGCGTCAGACCGTTGTTCTTGACCACTTTTGTTTTGTACGGATTGTCTCCGCTCTCCTCGCCGTTGATGAGCAGCTTCACGTAGGGATCCACAATGTCGCCCGTCTCTTTCAGATGCGGCTTGGGGATCTGTGCGCCGCACAGAATGCGCACTGTCAGCGTGCAGCTCCTTGGCTTTGCGCTGCCACCAGGGTTGCGCAAGTAGTCAGGCTTCAACACGTACCCACACCCACCGTTCTGGGCGAACATGCCGTCGTTGATGCGGAGGTTCTCATCCCACGTTTGGAAGTTGAGGGCCACAATTTGTGCGCCAACGGACCACGCCTTGCACGGACAGTAGTTGGACGAGTTCACTCGAGTACCCTTGGGGTATACGCGGGCCAGCATGCGCGTATTCTGCTCAGTGAACTCCTTCGGGTGATCGGCGGCGAAGCCCTCAACCTTGGTTTCGGTGTAGCTCTGCACATTGTACAGCTGCGCATCCGTACCCCAGGACTGGGTCTTGAAGGCTCCCATAGAAACGCACTCGCTCAAGGCAGGGCACAGCGAATGGTGCTCGGCGTCGGTGTTCTTCTGCTCCTCGGTGATGCCATCGCCATCCCGCTCCTTCTCATCATCAAAGTCTTCACCAGCAAGCTTCCACTTGATAAGAATGCGCTTCTTCAGTCCATTGGGCGTGTACTTGACGGTCGCCAACTCCTTGGCCATGACCATGGTGCTACCGAGCACGCGCTTCAGGTGGCCTGCCATCACCTCGCACTGTTCCTCCGATGTGTGCACCTCCAAGGAGAGGCAGACAGGGAAGTCAGAGCTGGTGAAGGCGTACTTCATCACAGTCTCGACGATGTCCGAGAACAGAATCTTCGACGTGCGCGTGTAGCCGTGGTACACGACCGGCTCCTTCTCAGGGCCGTCCCAGCAGTCGAGCTCGACGCAGCGGCAACCAGCGAGAAGAGCGTTCTTGTACATATCAACAGAGCTAGACGACTTGAGCTGGTCGCCAGTGAGGTAGGTGTTGTGGGAGCTGTTCATGTAGTAGTTGACCAAGTGCTGGTCCATGTCATCTACGGGCCCCTTCAGCGTGTCAGCACGCATTGCGCTGTTCTTCTTGCCATCCAGCAAAAAGTTTGAGAAGACGGGGAAGTACAGCAAACCGTCAACGTTGGGCTTCAACTCCTTGAAGATCGTCTTGGCTTCCGCCGGGCTGGTGCCTTGATCTTTCATGAATTGGGTAAACTCTTCCACAGTCATGCCCTCCTTGGACTTTTTGGCGTACTTGTCAAAGATCGGGCGCAACTCAGGGCGGTTCGTCAGTGACATATACATCGCTGTGAACTCCTCGAGGTCGAGCGTGCCGTCGCCCGAGGCGTCGAACTGCTTGAACGTCGACTTGAGTTGCGCGTTGGTCATTTCAACGTTCATGCGGATCAGAAGTGCTTTACACTCCTTCGGGGTGACCTTGCCATCGCGGTTCACGTCGGCGGCGTTCCACATCTCTTGAACGCGTCCCTCGATTGTGGTAGCACGCTTGGAGGCGATCGGATCACCGCCGTGGACCTTGTAGCCCACCATAGATTTCCACATGTTGGCCTCATCGAGCGACTCAAATGCGAAGCGCCAGTTCTGCATGCGTCGAGTGCGGAAGTTAACGACAACGTCTTTCTTGGGGTCGAGGCCACACTTGCGGTACGTCTTTGTCGTTGTGTCTTCATCGCTGACGTCGTACAGGTCGTTGAAGAGGAGAATCTGGCGCTCCGCCTTCCGTGTTGGGGTGTACTCGAGGCCTGCGCCATCTTCAGTGATTTTGACTTCACGCATAAAAATCTTGTTGCCGCTGGACACGCGCCGGAGTGTCACGGGCTTCGACATGAGTTTCTCAATCAAGCCGCACGCGATCTGCTCCTCCTTGTCATTCGCTGGTTTAGGCGGCAGTGAACCTTTCGTTGCGCGCGCCATTGTGTTTTGTTGGGGTGATGCTGGTGTTGTTTGTTTTGTGTGATTGGAAAGGCTATTGAGGCACTCAAAAATGCAGTAAAAGACAGTAGAGAACTAAAAGCTAGTGATATTATTTTTACTTCGTCAACGCAGTTCACCGACACAAGATCATTTTCGACCGCCACAAGGAAGGGGAGAGAGAGAGGGAGCAAAGAGGGAGAGAGTTTGATCGCCGCAGCAGAAAATGAGGTAAAGGTCTTCAAATGGGGCAAGAGGGGAAATCGAATTGCCTCACACCCCGCTTCTTCCAATGTGTGTGAGGAAAAGAATGTGAGGCATGGTAAACGTGCTCTGGGTGTGATACATGCATGCACCAGAAGTTCACAGCCGACTAATCAAGTTGAACAAGCAAGCAGCCGATGCGCGTCACTGATTTAACGTGGTCGGCTACAGTCAGCACGCACTTGGCTCCACGCAGATTCCGACGAGGCGGGGAAAGTGCCGGAAGGCTACTCGCACAACTGTACACCTCGGTACCGGTGCCGCCTTCATTCCCTCCTCTTGTTGCTGTTATTGTTGTCTTTTGATAGAAGAGCGAGATGAGATGAAACGAAAGAAGAAGAAAGAAGAAGAAAGAAGAACAGGTGTCCAAAGGCACTACAACCTAAAGGTGTTGTAAGCGAAACACAAACAAGGCGCAGCCAGCAAAAAAAAAAAATGCATGCAAATAATTTAAGAAGCAAGGAAAGAATGTCAGATGCAGTCACCAGGGTTGCTGATTCTTCCCTATTGTGACTCACAGTTTCTCGTTTGGGCTTTGCGAACAAGAATGAAGCACAGCATCGTTCGCATCGCGGCAGACCAAAAAATGAGAAGAGGTGTGAGATTGTGCTACCAGTTTTCTAGATACTAAAGATCGGCATGACCCTGTCAGTACACCACTGCCGTTCTTTTCATTCTTGCTATCTTCATATATATATATATATATATCGTTTAGTGGTCGTGCTCACATTTCTTACCCGCATAGGCAGGATGCACCTCGTAGTGGTTTGTGTGAGGATGCTTCCAGCGGTAACGCTCTGGTGAGAACACAGCCCGGTACACGTGTGGATCGGGCTCCTTGTCGTCTTGGAACGGACGGTCGCGAAGCACACCGCCCATATCCCTAATTGGCTGCATCAGATCCTCCTTGGACTCTGGCGTGGTCGAAATCTTGTGCTCCTCTTCGAACCAGTCCTCGTCGTTGTCCTCCGCAGTAGCCATGTTGATGAACTTCAGACGGCACCATTTGCAGCCCACAACCTTCCCCTTGGGGCACTTGATAAAGATGCGAGGATGCTGCAGTGTGAAGTGGCCGTGACCCATGCACCAAATGTGCTCTCGGTACACGGGGACAGGCGGAATTTCGTTAATGATGCCACCGCGGTTGTAGAAGTTAAGCTGGGGCGTCTTGCGACCGGGCCCCAACAAACCAGGGTGCAAGCTTGCCAACTCGTAGGCGTGGGTGTTCCAGCCGTACTTGGGATCACGCGGGTGAGTAAAGCGAAGAGGCTTCTGGTTAGTCACGCGGCTGGCGTACTCTAAAGGCATGTAAATGGGGGGGCTGTAGTAGCCTCGATTATCGGAAAACGTCCACCGGAGAAGGCTGGTCTTCTTCATCCTGTATCTGCTATTCTAGTGATGTGAGGGAGAGAGGAAGAGAAAGGGGGTTAAAGGCTATGTGGGTCACCGCCGACTGACTCAAACTAAAAAAAAAAAGGAGAACGTTACTAGTTCGCTACGAGTTGAAGAGGTTAGGCACGGGCAGACAGACAGACACGCAAAGAGAGGAAGCACGCGCGTGATTCCGTTTCACGTGTGCAAGATTGGTTCCTTGCGACCTGTTGTCGTTGCTTGTGTTGTCGTGTTTTACTGCTCAAGGGCAAATACAGTAGGGCACGTGGAAAAAGACGGAGAAGAAGAAGTGAAATGAAAGGCTTCTCTCGTAAAAGCGGAGAGAATTGATGCGATCGTGTTGGCAGCCATGAGAGTACCGGAGACACAGCGGCAGGCTACAAGTGACACTAACTTCTACGTTGAAGGGAGGGGGGGGGGGGGCAAAGCACCTCGACGTGCGGTGGCGACAGGAAGAACGCAAAACGAGTGCATGTGCTTTAAAATGGAGGCGTCCGCGACTGCCTGCACATGCACACCATAGGGCCACGTGCTATACGCTAAGCAATTCGAAAACACGAGGAGACAAGTATCCGGAGTTTTTTTTCTATTCGTTGTTGTTGATTTCGGCTTCTTATGTATTTTGATGGAATACTTCCGTCGACAAAGTCGTCGCCGAAACTCGGCCTTCACTATAAAACAAATAGTTGAGGGCTAAATTAACATGCACGACAGTCTTTGGGTATTTTGTGTTTTTTTGCGTAAAAAACAGGTCACCTGATTTCATGATTCACGAAAAACCGGAGGCGTTTGCTGGGGGAAAAAAAAAACAAAAAAAAAGAGAGAGAAGGGAAAAGGTATGGATATAAATAATGAAAAAAACGTTACGCGCACACCCCCACCTTACATCTTGGAGCCGGTGGCGTCCTTCTTGGCCATGTAGCGGAGAAGGTCCACGACACGGTGGGAGTAGCCCCACTCGTTGTCGTACCAGGACACAACCTTGAAGAAGCGCTTCTCGCCGGGAAGGTTGTTCTGGAGCGTAGCCTTGGAGTCGTAGATGGAGCTGTGGTTGTCGTTGATGAAGTCAGAGCTCACGAGCTCCTCCTGGGTGAAACCGAGGATGCCCTTCATGTACGTGTTGGCGGCCTTCTTGAAGGCGGCGTCGATCTCCTGGATGGAGGTATCGCGCTTGGCAGTGAAGGTCAGATCCACGACGGACACATCGGGTGTGGGCACACGGAAGGACATGCCGGTCAGCTTGCCCTTGGTGGAGGGAATCACCTCACCGACGGCCTTGGCGGCGCCAGTGGTGGAGGGGATGATGTTGACCGCAGCAGCGCGGCCACCACGCCAGTCCTTCAGGGACACGCCGTCGACGGTCTTCTGGGTGGCGGTGTACGAGTGGATCGTCGTCATCAGGCCGGTCTCAATGCCGAAGCCCTCCTTGGTCAGCACGTGCACGAGGGGANAGCGAGGCAGTTGGTCGTGCAAGACGCGTTCGACACAACGTGGTGGGAAGCGGGCTGGTACTCATGCTGGTTCACGCCCATCACGATCGTCTTGGCACCGCCGGAGGCAGGCGCGCTGATCACGACCTTCTTGGCGCCACCCTTGATGTGGCCCTCAGCCTTGGCCTTGTTCGTGAACAGGCCGGTGGACTCAATAACGTAGTCAACGCCGAGCTTGCCCCAGGGGAGGTCAGCGGGGTTGCGCTGGGCCTTCACACACAGGATGCGGTGGCCGTTCACAACGAGCACGTCGGGCTTCTTCACAGACGGGTTGCTCTTGGCAACCTCGACGGTGTAGGAGGGCTTGCCGTGCACGGTATCGAACTTCATCTGGTACGCGAAGTACTCGGCATCAGTGGACATATCCACAACAGCCACGACGTCGATCTCCTTGCCGAGGAGGTTCTCCTCGCACATGGACTGGAACACCATGCGACCAATGCGGCCGAAACCGTTGATGCCAACCTTGATGGGAGCCATTGTGTTTGTGGGTGTTTGTAAAAGAAAAAACGGTAAAGGTTTTTGTTAGTTTGTTGACTTTTTGTTGTTGAGCGTTGGTTAGACTGTCAGGGGCAAGGTGTGTTGAGAAATAGAGGAAGAGACGGGAAGCGGAAGGCAAGAAAAGAAAAGAAACGGTATGTGTGATGGGTAAAAGATAAAGTATGGCGCGACTGGTGAGAGTTAGGCCAAAGGAAAAGGAGTATGTATGCGTTTCTGGTTCGCATAAAACGTGGTGCTCACGGCGCACGCAAGTGTATACTTTTTTCTCTCTGGCTGTAAATGTTGCCATCGTTGGTAGTGTCCATCGGGGGATGAAACGTGCAGTCGATGGGACCTTAGTTAGACAAGGAGAGAAGGCTGAGCCTTGTCCTCAGCGCTTGAAGAGCACTCAGCCAGCTAATACGGCCGGACACTATTTTATTTGTTGTGAATGCACTATTGTGTGTCTGCTTGCGTTGCCGGCGAATAGAAATCGCGAATGATTTCATATGCTTACGAAACATTAGACCAGATGCTGGTGCGTGGAAATAGCCGGATTTTTTTTCTCACTCGTTGGCCCATCGGTCGCACACGGGAATCGCCTCTCCATTGGCACTCACGCGGAGTCCTGCGGCCCGCTGGCGGGATCGGTATCCTTTCCTACTGGCGAGTATCTCTCGGTTCACTCCTCATACTCGGCGCTGAATGAAATCGGGGAGAGACTGAAAAAGGAAGGCATAGAGGAGCGCGTGGTTTAGGCAGCACACCACTGCACTTGTCATTGATCATATTTGCGTTTCGTGTCACATCACCGCGGATTGGCTGCTCTGCTCTTCGCTTGGGCAATAGCCGGAAGGCCGTCGAACGGAGCCATCGAAGCAAGAGAAGCGAAGAACAGAGAAAACATCAGTGATTCTGGTCAAAACAAGGAAAAAAGGAAAGACGGCTGCGCAGTGTCTCACGTCCGCCAAAAAAAAACATGTTAAAGTCGTGTCCACTCGCTTCCACACGCTGTTTGAGGCTGAAGATGGGCTCAATGAAAAGTGCCACATTCGCGAATGTGATGCACAATGACCATCCCCAACCAACACGACGAGGCAAAGTCAAAGTAAGATTAGTGTAAGGATAGATGGTTCACGAGTCACTGTGCGCGGTCTTCAGGGATCAGGAGTTGCCGTTCTTACGATGGTATTGTCTGTTTGCATTTTTCAGGTTTGGCTACTCCGAGATCCGTATGTTGGTGCGCCTTACATGGAAAGGTGTTTGATGCACTTCCAGAATGCATCCGTGCCGCGTTTGAGGGTTGAGCGCTTGTAGGCGAGGGACTGTGGGTAAAAGACATCACGGAGCCAGAGGCCGTACACCTCGTGCACGTAGCTGCCGCGACAGAAGCGGTTTGCCTGGTTCTCCAGAATCATACCACGAGCCACGAAGAGCGCGTTCACGGTGCCAAACTCCTCGGTCACGCACAAAGCGCTGGGGCACAGCTCCGCCTTGGGGCGAATGATGCCCATCGCCAAGTCATAACCACCGCTGGGGCCATCCTTGGCTTTGTGGTCGTTCTGCACACGCGTGTCGGCGAAGATTTCCTTGGAGCGAGCCTCGTCCTGGTCGTTGCTGACCATAATCGTGTCCACACCAGACGGGCCCAAGCCCGTGTGCACGTCCACGAAGATGGCATCCCGGAGGCCGCGCGCCGAGTACTTTTTGAGCACCTCGCGCAGCACTTGCACGCTCTTCTGCTCACCGTCGCCACCGTAGTACATGCCGTCAGGGTCGTGGTACTGCCCAGTGACAATCGCACGCTTCAGGGTTGACATGCCGTGCATGACGACCGCCTTGATCGTGCTGTAAAACCACCAGTAGCGGTCAATGAAGCGAGGCACGCCAGACGGGCAGAGAAGCGGGCGGAGTGTTTCGTAGCCGGCGACATCGGCGTCCCGCGACTTGACGTGTGCCCACTGCTCCGGTGTGAGGTAGTTGCGGTTCAGATCCACGTTGTTCTCGTTGAAGCGGCGGTTGTGGGCCATGCCGTACGGGTTGATGGCGTGCACAAACAAAACGGAAGGGCCTTCCTGGAAGGTGGAGTTCCACTCCCGCAGGAGTTTGGTCTGAATAGCGCTGCCCGTGTAGCCCTCAACACCATGCGTACCACTCGCGTGAACGAGGAGCTTGTCAGAGATTTTGCCGGGGAAGAAAGCGGTGTCGATGAAGTAGCGCACATTGCTGCGCTCAAGGATGACATGGCTTCCGATTTCGGCCTTCGCGGCCTCAGCGGCAGTGAGGAACTTCTCTCGAGCTGCTTGATAGCTCATGGAGAAGAACGTCTCAGGACACTCGGACACATTCTCATAATTATTGCAGGTCATGTTCTCTTGGAGTGGGACTAGATCGATGAAAAGAAGGCCGATACCGATGACCAGCACGGCCGTGAAGATCATGTCGAATCCAACCATTGTCAGGGGAGGGCGACAAAAATAAAAGTGTGGGGAACAAAAAGCGAGTAGTGACTTGAACGGGGGGGACAAGATGATGTGCGCGGTGCAGCTTGCCTCTGACCAAATACAATGGCTGCTAGATTTGTCGATGGGAATTCAGTGTTCTTGTTGTTGTTTTCCAGCACAGCCAACTTCGATGTGTGCGTGAATCTGTGTGTTGTGATGTGTGTGACCTATTCCAATAGAAGAAATGCAGTTCCCTGTATACTCGTTGTGTGTGTGTGTGTGTGTGTTCAGGTGTTCACGTGGAATTATCAGTTGTCAGATTGTGCAGAGCCTCGTGGCAAAGACAAGAGTTTGATCGGAAATGTGTATTCTAAACTGGTGTAACGTTACACGCCTGACGAAAAGCGCGACACGAAAATGAGGAAAGCACGCTGAAAATCGCCTTGTCAATTAAGTAACCCGAAAAAAAAAACGAGTGAACACCAAAAGCTGAAGTCAATCAAGGGAAGCAAAAAAAAACAAAAAAAAAGGGCACAGGGGAGCAGAGAAAAACTCACAGTATCTTTCTCTCGAACGGCAACGCAGACAAAACGAAGCTAACAACAACAAAAAAAAGGATGATAATTCAGAACTTGTAGTTTTATGCACAGTGAATAGCTGCAACACTAGAACAACAGCAAAAAAAAAAAAAAAAGAATAGCAAAGGAGAAGCAGATACGAAATGAGGAGTTATTGTGTCAAACGGTTATGGGAGCGTTCCAATAAAGGCTTCCTGTCTTCTGAACGAGTGGAGGAGTGTGACGTGCCACACGAAGACGTCTGCTTCGTCATCGGTGGCCTCTCCACGCGCGATTGCAACGGATTAGCAGACGTCACTATTCTGTCTGAAGGTCACTAACATCTTAGACAATGTCTGGACGGATGCAAGAGTGCTTCTTGCAAAGCGAATGAAAAATGTTCTCAGCTTTCTTGGTTTGTTTGTTTTCGTATTCTATTGTTCTCCTGCAATCACTACGCGTCAAGCAATCTATTGTAACGCACGCGCCCACGGCGCCACGGACAGAAAATAATAAACAAATAAAAACAGTCAGACCAGCGTCAACTTCTCAAGTCATCATCAAAATGGAACGTGATGTTGATAGCGCAGCGTGAGTGCGGTGCATCGTGTCGTGAGACCGTGGGATTGCGCGAGAACCTCCTGCTGAAGCTTTTCCACGACCTGAAGGGTTTGTCTCTCGAGGAGGCATCGTTGTGGCTTGGTAAGAACGGCTTCACCATCACGCAGGGGCTCCTCGGACACTTGTGAGCGGGTGGCGAGAGCTAGGGCACCAAAAAGAGGATCTGGAATGATTTGGCATAGCTCGTCAACGTGAGTCACAAGCACCTCGGTCAGGTTCTTTCGCGCGTGTTCAGGGCATTCTTGCAACTTTCGCAGGTCGCTGCGAATGTGGTGAACGCATTCTAGCACACGTACTTCTGGATAGAGAAGCGACAGCGTCACAGAAGCATCGTCTTCTGTTGCGTTTTCTGTCCCCTGGAAGGCTTTCTGTGGGGGAAGATCAGACTCCGATGAGTGTGCCACGGGTGTGGAAAAGAGGGAGTCAAGGCACTCCTCAGTCGAGCGGTACTGAACGCACTGCGCCGCACAGACTGCAATGAGAGTCAGAAGCGGAAGATGGAGTGGGCTGAACGTGTCGGCCTGCGCGGCGGCAGCAGATGAGGAAGATGGCATTGGAAATGTCGCACAGGAGTCTCTTTTAAAAGGCTCCGTTGGCGCTTTTTTTTTGTTTGTGCGTTTGTTTCCTCGCACTCTTAACTGCGATTGTCGGAGTCTATGATGATCAACGAGGGTGGCGGTGGTGCCACTACCGCAACTGCACTCGATGGGGAATACAACACTGCGTGACACGTGGAGGACGAGGAGGGAAGAGAAAGGAAGAAAGAAGAAAGGTGCTGTTTTGGAAAAGATGCATAGGTGTTGCTGTTCGTCATCGCAGACGCAAACTTGGGCAGTTTCGGGAGGCCCCGTCATTTCAGGTCAATCAGTGACCCTCTGTTTAGGTGTTTGGTTGGCGACCAGAGAATCAGAGCAAAGTGGGAAACCTATACGAACAAAAGTGTGGGAGCGGGTGACCGGCAGTGCCTCGTCCTCTTGCCGCGTCCTGTGGGGGACTGTTTAGGCATGCATGTGGGTACGTGTTCGTGGGTGGATCAACAGTCGATTGAGTGAATGTGTTGAGGGGGGGAGAGCGGGGGGAGCAAAGGTTGTGGTGGCACGGTCAATTGAAAAGCAAACAACCGGAAGGGGGTGCGACACGGAATGCCATCACGACGGATTCAGGCGGTGACGACGGTGGTGGTGAGGTTTCGGAGTAGCTTCTTCGACTCGACTGTGTCGGTGGTGGCGTTTGCGCCCGTGGCCGCGAAGACGTCGCAGAATGGCGTACGCGGGGTGGGCTCGTCGTAGGGCGGAGAGGTCAGCGGGCGTGTCGTCGCCGTGTGCGGCCGCTTGGGCCTCGACATCCAACGTGAGTGCCGACTCCAGATCACGCACGGCTTCATCGGTCTGACCTAGCGACACAAAGGACATGCCGCGGCTGTAATAAGCGTTGGCACTGCTGGGTGATTCAGGAGCAAGTTGGATGCACTTGGTGAAGTCATTGATCGCCTCGTTGTGGTAGCCTGCCTTGTCGTAGCTTATACCGCGGTTGTGCAAGGCGTGCGTGTTGAAACGGTCCAAGGCGACAACGCGCGTGTAGTCCGCGATGGCGTCCTCGTAGTGCTCGAGACGCGCGTGGCAGTAGGCGCGGTTGTTGAGAGCTTTGAGACGCTCTTCCGGGCACCCCTCCGCGATCTGCGTGTAGTCTGCGAGTGCGGCTTCGTAGTGGCCCAACTTGCGCAGCACAAAAGCCCGGTTGCTGTACGCAGCGATCAGGGAAGGATCTCTTGCCAACGCCGCCGAGTAATCTTGCAGTGCTTTTTCGTAGTCGCCCATGCTCCGATACGTGTAGCCACGGTTGTGATAGAGGCGAGCACTGTTCGGGTTCAACTCTATGGCGGCGGAGAAGACTCTTTCGGCGTCTGTGTGGCGACCAAAGTGGTCGAGAAGGAGTGCGTGGGCGTTCAGTGCATACACGGCGTGCGGATCGAGGTCTGAAGCGGCGGCGTAGTCCTGCAGTGCCTCCTTTTCCTGGTGAAGGTGCTCGTGGGCGATACCACGATTGAACAAGGCCCCGACATTTGTGGGGTCAATTGCAAGTGCGGCTGTGTAGTCCTCCACCGCAGCCGTGTAGTTCTCCATCTTGTCGTGGCAAAACGCCCTGTTGTAGTACGACTTGAAGTGCTGTGGGTCAATCTCCACGGCGCGTGTGTAGTCCGCGATGGCATCTTCAAAATGGCTGATCTTTCGTCTGCTGTAGCCTCGGTTGTGGTAGAAGTCGGCGTTGTGTGGTGAGAGCTCAATCGCCCGAGTAAAGCACTCGACAGCGCGCTCGTACTGCTCCTGGCGGTCGTGGGCAATGCCCAGATTGTACCACGCATACGCGTTTTGTGGATCAAGGCGGAGTGCAGTCGTGTAGTCATCTACCGCTGCATCCAGGCGGCCAAGCTTGTCGTAGCAAAAGGCCCGGTTAAAGTAGGCCTTCAAGTGCTGGGTGTCAAGTTCAATGGCTTTGCTGTACATCCGCACCGCCTCCTCCAGCTCCCCGCGTCGCCGGTGGTAGAGACCGCGCTGGTAGTACACATGTGCAGAATCCTCATTGCTGCTGAGCGAGGTCAGCTCGCTCATCTCCCCCATCGATGACGTGCGTGACAGTACGTCCGCAGGGTCGGCCGCACTCACGGCGGCGCAGTCCTCGTCCGGCTCCATCCCATTGGGCCGTGCCGCGTGGTGTGAGAGCGTGAGCTGGCTGCTGCTGCTGGTGGAGGCACTGCATGTCATATCGGCAACCGCAGCATTGGCAACAGATGTGGCGCTGTCGCAGGTTTCCACGTCCTCTTCAGCCGCTGCCTGCTTTGCTGCCGCCGCCCAGTGTGCCTGGCGTGTCTTGACCAGGTCTGTGTAGACGACATCGATTGGTTGGCCTCGCTGTCGAGCCTCGGCAAAGCGACTTCGCTGCTTGCCGGGACGTAGAGCTGCGCTGGAGCCCTCTGGGCGTATGGCGGTGGTGGTGTGCTGAGAACCCATACCCGAATCAAGAGCCAAAGCTGCCTCGTAGTCTGCGACAGCCACGTCCAAGCGACCTTCGGCGTTGTGGCTCGCAGCCCGTTCATAGAGAGCTCGCGCAAACAGTGGGCAGCGATCCAGGGCAGCGGTGTATTCTGCAATTGCACGTTCGTGGCGTCCAGCACGGGCATTGCAAAAACCGCTGTAGAAAAACAGCTGAGCTGCGAAGGCGGTGTCATTGGCGTCGTCGTGAGAGGTGCAAAGCTCACGTGCAGCGTTGAAGTCGGAGAGTGCGGCATCGTCCTGTTCCAGCAAGAGGTGAGCCTTGCCACGCTGAAAGAGTGTCGCAGCACGATCCGCGGACCCGGTGGCCCGCTCCAGCTGCCTCGTGGCCAAGACGAGCATGTCCTCTGGGCGAACGAGCGGACAGTACCGCGCCGGTCCCGCTGCGTCACTCATCACTGTCGCTAAGTCACCTAATTGTTGGTTTGTTCGTTTTTCTGTCCCGTCTGCTCTGCGCAAATCCCTCTCTGTGCGAGTGGCGGTGGTCACTATCCCACAAACCAGCACGACACACTGGCAAGCAACAAAGAAAGAAAAAAAAAGCTGTGTCGCCCTTAGAAATCTGAAATGAGAAACAGTAGGGTCAACAGGTGATATCGGCAAAGGATAGTGAGTGGGGGGGGTGAATGCTTGAGGGGAGAGAAACAAGCCCCGCGGAGGAAGCCATCTACAAGTGGGAAGAGCACCAACGACATGGCCACGCCGTGATTAGACCTATAACCGCAAGAGACACGTTAGGGGTTCTCAACTGGTCGCACGTCACGGTGCACGCCATGTCGAACGACTTATTATATATTTATTTATTTTCAAGAAGGTAGCCGCTCTCTTCTCCATTTTCTTGCGTAGTTCGGCACGCAGTATCTAAACTTTAATGTGTTAACGTCCTATGTCGCACTTCATCACACGGCACAATAACAAGGCAAAAAGGGGGGGGAAGCCACCGCCCACAGAGCATCAAAGAGCTCTTTCAACTTTTTTTTTCCTCAATGAAGAGGCATAGACGGGCCTTGGTTGGCAACACGAATGGTCCGCATTACGGTGTCTTCACGTGCGTTGAGGCTATCGATTACTGTCTTCTCCGTGACCACGCTGCTTGTGTACCGTACGCCCAGCACAGAACGTCCGCGCACAACGACAACCGACAAGTAGCACACGCGCAGCGGCGTCGCAGCCTTGCCGAGTCGTTCACTGTTGCGTTTCCTCTTCCGTGGCACGCGCTCCCGCTCGGCATCAGTCAAAACAAGCGTGCCTTCATTGTTCAGCGACACCAAACGACCACGCAGGTGGCTTCCGTCATCCAAGTCAACTTCAATTCGGTGGCCCAGATACTCCAGGAACGATTTTGTTTCTGGCTTTGCCAGTAGCGCATCCGCCATGGTCAGTTCTTTGTATACGTTCTAGCCGACTGTCGTGTACTCACACCCTGTTGGAATCATAGCGGAGAAAATGAAAACAAAAACAAAAAAAAGAGAGAGAGAGAGAGAGAACGTGAAAGAAGAGAGGGAGATACGTGAGTGAAGACGAAGTCGTTCGTAGGATGAAAAAGAGAATACATGCACGGGGCAAGGGCTCACGGAAAACCGGGCGGTCAGTGCTGCGAGGTGTTGCTGGCGTATTGAGTTGCGGGGCAGTCTCGCTGCCGATGTATTGGACATGCATATGCGCAACGCAGCACAGCGCCACTGCAAAGCTTCACTGCTAGAGGGCGACGGCATGATGCCTTGATTCCCTCGTCTTGCGTTTGCGAGAAGCAGAAGCAAGAGAGAAAGAAAAGTGAAGAGTCAGCGTCTGCATCAGCACGTTGGCATATTTGATTCATTGAAAGTGTGTTTTATTGTTGTTCAGTCGGGGGGAAATCGCGAGGTGAGGATACTCCACTAAAGCACCACCTCGCACGAGCACCATGACAAGGTGTCGATTGTGTTGGGCTTAGTTTGGCGGCTCATCACACTGCATCATTATACGAATATTAGTTGTTGTTGTTGTTTTCCAACAGAGGAGCAACGACGAAAGGAAAGAGAGCACACGCGCAAAGAAAAACACAGTGGTAGGTTCCCCCCGTTCAGCGAGGAGCAGTGGAGTGGCCTGCGACGAAGACCAACAGCGCGGTTCTGCGTGGCTTCGTTCAAGGGAGTGGCGGTTTTACTGACTGCGGCTGGACTCGTTCTTCTTGTGATCGGCACGAGGCTTCTTCGCGGTGGTTGCCACATCTGGTGCTCCAAGTTCGAAGTCGTCACGGTGTCGTTTGCGCTTATCGGCGAGGAATGCCTGACCACTCTCGATGGCAATATCTTCGAGACGCTTTGGTGGGGCGGGCGGAAAAATAGACTTTTCCTTTCCAGCCTTTTTGGCTTCGATTTCCTTGGCACGTTCCTTTTGCTTCTTGCGGATTGCCTTTCTCTTCTCCTTGTTCGGCAGCGTCTTTTTGTAGGTTGGAATAAAGCGAGACCAATCTTCGTGCTTCATGTCCTCACGCTTCATCAGCTCGCGCTTAATGAGAAGTTGCTTGAGGCCATAGATGGGGTGAATATTGTTCATGCAGTCCTCCACAATTTTGCGCACGGCCTGGGTCCCCTTAACAGGGCCCATGACAGCCACCGTCTTACCTTGGACAAGCACGTAGCACCCCGACAGGATCTCCAGCGCCTTGAGCGTCTGTCCATTGGGGCCAATGAGACGATCTCTTCGCTTCACAAAACGTCGTGTGCTGCTCCCCTTCATGCTAATGTCAATCAAATCACATGTGATCTCAGTCTGAAATATTTTCTGTGCCTGTGCAATGGGGACATTACGGGCGAGTAGTTTGATAAAGTCACGGGCCTTGACAATGGCATACGGGTCCCACGTGCGGCGCGTGGTGGCGACCGTCATGCTGCCTTCGAGCAGATCGAGCTTGCCAGCGAGTTGGTGCTTTGACAGCACCTCTTCTGCAGCTGGCCACACTTCCTTGATGTAGCTTTCCAGATAGCTGGGGAAGAGAGTGGCGAAGGTAGTTTCATCGACGCAGCACGCCCCGCCAGGCACATCGTCCTGGTTCAACTCTGGAACGTAGTACTGCGAGTTGGGATCCGCGCTAGCGTTCGTCATTGCGCCTGTCACGTGCTCTAAAAAGGGGGGGGATGAATGCCAACAAGGCAACAGTCCACTGCCAGAGAGGGAAGGAAGGAAAATAACAGCTAACACTACGGTCAAGCTTCACACTCTGCGAGTTGCGCAAAAACAGAGAGGAGTGCGGACAACTATCCAGCTGGGTGTGAGAAACAGACGTATGAGAGGAGAGGAAATGGGGAAAGAATAGAAATAGACAACAATGAGAGAAAAAAATGACGGTGACGGGGTCAGAAGGAAGCGGAGGTGTGTGTGTGGAGGGCCGAAGACGGCGAGCTGCCACGATGCGGCACGGCACATCACCCGTTGTCACAAAGGTGGCCGCTCGAACAGAGCACGCGCCCTGTTCTCAAACGACAGATTGGCATGTCGAGGCAATAGGCCTAGAAAGAGAAAGAAGGTATCCCGCCCCCCCCCCCCCCCCTCCCCACCTCCACCTCTATGGGGGAATGCTGTACATCATTCAACTGTTGGTGAGAGTATGCAATGCTCCGAGTACATATTCTTCTCGTTTCGTTTGGTCAGTTTCATGTTTGCATGTGCTGCTCTTGTTGGTTGTTTGTTTGTGTGGTATGTTTGTGACTCTGCAATAAGAGACGGAAGCCAAGAGCAAATAGCAAAAGGAAAAAAAAAATCCAGCTATCCGTGAGCGCCGAGGGTCGTGCGTGGATGCAGAGAGACACGACTCAGTAAGCAAAACGCGAGGTTGTCCTCTCGCGCGGCACAAGCATTATCCGAGTGCCGATCTCGGCGGTATGTGGCACAGCCAACTTACAACAGATCCCATTTATGATCTTGATTGCGTTTAAACACACGTGCGTGAATGATAATTTCGCCGTTCTCGTCACGGACTACTTCATCATCATTGAAAAGCTCCGCCTCTCCGCCGTAGAGCAACTTGGCGGGGCCAATACCGAGTGTTGAGAAGTCAACCTGCAAGAGCCCAGCAAGCGTCTTGCGCACATCGCCATACCTGCCTCCAACAGGACACGCAACAAAAGCTATGGTGTTTGATGTCTCACAGCGAACAGATATGGGGAAATCCCTGAACAATCGGTCTTGGTTCATGGTTTTTTCCGTGATGAACACAAAAGCGACAACACAATGTATATACCGATGAGTATAGACTGTTGCTGATTTTTGTTTCGTTTTACTAGTAGTGTTGTTGGTGTAGCAGTTGGCGACCCGGTAGTCCAGTCATTTGTTTATTTTTTGTCAGTACGATACAGAAGTCGCAATCAACGAAAATGGATTGAGAGGGAAGGCAGAAGGCATTGAGGCAACCATACAGGAAGCAGGCAGGGAGAGGGGGGGGGGGGAGGGAGCGACCGCATGCTCACACGAGATGGGGAACTCAGGTTCGTGTGCATGATCGTGTGTGTACCAGCTCTAGATGGCTTGGGAAAAACAGAAGCAAAGCTTCCAGCGAGGGCCGTTCACTTACACTGTTCATGTTCACGGCAAACGGTGTTGTTGGGGGAGGGGGGGGGGACTCTCATGACTCGTGGGCTCCTCCGCAATGCGACGTGCAGGGAGTCAGAAACTCCCGAATGGATCGTGTGTTTGGCAAATGACACTGGGTGCCACCGCGCCTGGCTTCAACTATTGGCACATGCGTCCGACTTCATGTCTCTTTTTTGTTTGTTTGTTTGTTTGCCGTTTAAAGATTATCTTACAACACACACACACAAGAAAAGAATCGCAGGCGAATCAAGGACAAAGAAGTTCCTACGGCAACCGCTCCCATGTCGTCTTATTTCCTTATGCATTTCTTTTCATTCTCAACAACGGATCTTTCTTCTGTATGTCAAAAGGTTCGTTTGTTTCACCTCAGCACGAAGCACGCATGATTGTCTCACCAAAGAAAAAAAAAGGAGGCCTTCAGGTGGTGTGCCTTCTGTCGTGGGCAAGTTTCACTGCACACAGGGGAGGAAGACAAAGTCGTTGTCGGTGTTTGACGACGTGGAGAACCGAACAAAAAAAAACAATGGGGGCACCACTCAGTGGAAGTACACTCGCGCTTGGCTCTGCCGCGTCACACCAATTCAGCGATTACTCATCATCTTCATCATCGTCCTCGTCATCGTCGTCCTCGTCGTCCTCCTCATCTTCGTCCTCGTTGCTCTCCACGGCCATCTCGCCCAGCACAACTGCATACTCACCAGCAGGCTTCGCGAAGACGGCATCTTTGAGTTCAGATGCGTTGAACATGGCCTCCAACAGAGTATCAAGTGTACCCCACATGGAGGTCAGGCGGACGCTGAGCTGCGTGGCCAGCGTGAAGGGGCTGTCGCTGTGAACGCGGAGAATGTTGTAGCGTTGGTTGTCCTTGTCAAATCCGTCGCGCGTGATGAAGCCAATTTTCATGTACTTGGCACCGGAGATGGCGCTCAGTGCGATCCAGCGGGACATCTTGAACTGGTTCTTGCGGAACTCCATCGCGGTGTAAGTGGCGCTGTTTGCCTCGAGATTCTCAACCCAGTCGCTCTTCAGCTTCGCGGCATCCTTCACATCCTTGTTGACGCCAGTCTGCGCGCGGTGCTCGAGCAGGGCGAAAAGACGAATTCCCTCCTTCTGGGGCGTTGCAGCGTCGATCTCGGTGCGCACGATGATATCGTAGCGGTTGGGCTCGTCGGGGTGCACGGTGAAGCGGCGGTAGCGGTACATGCGCTGCTGTGTGCCGGGGAAGGGAAACCCCTTGGAGACATCCATGTCTGCCTGTACCTTGGTGCAACTCTTGCGGATAAACCGTTCCTGAACCAGAGTCGACTCCTTCGCGAGGTTGGTGATGCTCTCAGACTCCATCGGGTCGCCCTCGGTGGGGCGAACGTCGAACTGTGCCGTCTCGCTCACCCACATCTCATCTGCGCGACTGTCCTCGTCCTTGGTGATGAAGTAAATCGGGCGGTTCGGGATCTTGTTGATCTGTAAATGCCACGGGTAGGCGGAGGCGGCGCTGGCCATCATCATAGCCATCACCTCATCCGTCATGACAACGCACGGGAACTTGCCGGTTTCGTTCTTGATGAGAGCACGCAGGTGAGGGTCCTCAAGAGTCGTGGCGCGGGCACACGCGGAGAGGTTCTCTGCCTTGATCGTCTGGTTGTCGAGAGGCACAACGCGCTTGGGTGAGGCCGAATCCTGGGAGGAGTTGTAAATGAGTGGCTTACCGTAGGCAGCCAGGTCTGTGGCGACAGGGACGCGATCCAGGCGACTCTTGGCGAGGTCGTTCTGTGTAAACTTGGCGTGGAAGAACGGCTCCAGACGCACAGATGACTTGAGCTCGACAATACGGCGGCGCTTGAAGGGGGTTTTGCCCTTGCCGCGCTGGTTCTGAAACTGGTTGCGCTGGTTGTCGTTCCTCGGCTTGTTCCTTCTGCCGTCCAGCTTGCTCTGCTTGGCACGCTCGTTGCGCAGGGCGTTGAGACGAGCCTCATTGCGGACTTCCTTGAACTCCACCTCCCGCGGCACACCACGATTCTCATATTTTTCGTCCTCGTCCTCCTCACGGTTGTCGTCCTGGAAGCTACGCATCCACTCAATGGCCTGGATACTGTCAGACTTGAAGTACAGCTCGAAAGGGCGGCCATCGATGGTCATCTCCTCGGCCGGAGGGCCCCATGTGCAGTCAGTACGCAAGTACTGTTCAGGCAGCTGGAAAGACATCGTTGATATTGTTCTTTCGCGTAGACGGCGTGTCAGCTGGATGTGCTTGACGGCTTGAAGAAGAAAGTGAAATAACAGAAGAAGAAGTTGGTCGTACGCGTGGAATTGCGTATTCAATGACTAGAAAGCTAGCGCACTGTTCTCGTGACACGTGGAAAAGAGAAGAGAAAGAAGCCATGTGAGCGGTTGGAGGAAAAGAAAGAATGGCTTGTGGCTGGTGGCTTGTGTGTATGTGTGTCACTCTTCGTCGGTTGGTTCGTGGGGGAGGGAAAGGGGGGGGGAGGGACAGCGTAGTGCCGGTTGCTACTAGCGAACCTAGATGGGAACAATATAGGAACAAGTACGTGTGTGGCATCTATATATATATATATATATATATGGCTTTCCTCTCAGTGGATCGATACTACTGTAACGGAATCGCCAGCTAAAAAAGAATAATAAAAAACACAAGACATGGGTGTCTCGAGCAAACAGAAGAAAACAGAACAAAAAAAAAGGAATGTAAACATGAGTTGAAGAGAAAGAGCAGCATTGCGCCGCGCGCGCTAGACCGTGACTCCCTCATAGCGCGTCGTGAATATCCGCGTCGCTTGGAAACGGAGGGCGGCGAACGAGAACAGTCTCGGCACAATCAGGCTCGCAGTTGAGGTCTGGCCCGGCTTGCGACGCAGAGGCGCTGAGGCATGCGGGGAATCGAGCCAGAATCGACTGACGGATGTGGTGTCGCAGGTGCTCAAACGCATCGCAAATCTCCTGTTCTGGCCCACTCAAGTCGCCTGCGAGGATAGCGTACGGTGGCGAGACGATGTCGAGTGTTGTGACGGCCAAAGGCGGGCTCTGGTCGTGGGGTGTGTGATGAGCGGCTGCAGTAGCCTCCGCGGAGAGTACCCAGAGAGATGGGTCCTCAAGTTGTCCAGATGAGATCCACTCCCACTCACCTACCGGCTGCACCACGAGCGCAACAGCGGCACCGGCCTCACAGCCCGCGCCAGGAGCAGGTACGAGAACAACACGGAGGAGCACACGCGAAGCCGAGTTGCCGCTTCCACGCCGGGCGGAGGACACGGCGGCCGGTTCAGAGTCAAACAGAATGTAGCTGTCATCGATCGGCTTCGCCACGTCGTGTGTGGATTTGACCGTCCGATCGAGTCGCACGCCAACAGAGCGGCCGCCGTCCGCCTCCAGTGCACACGTCACAGCGCGTGCAATGGCTCGTGCGCCGGTGTGGCGGAACTGGGCAGGAACTGAGCGAGTTCGTTTCAGAAATTCCATAATCTTTGTGGTCGTGTGTCGTGAGAAATAGTAGAGTGCCGATTGGTGTCTTTCGATGTTGATCTTGTTTGTGTTGGGTGTATTTGTGCGTTGTTCAGAGCTGTAGCGTGTACACAGTTTTTTTTTTTAAGGGAGGCGTTTCACATTTAGTGGCGTAAACGCACACGCACGAACGAGGTGAAGAGGAGGGAAGAGACATGAAGACATGATGCAGAGGGCGCGTTGGAAGGCCACCAACCATAGGATAAGTGAAACGCAGCGGTCGCTTGGGCCTAGTGCGGGTATAAGGCGTATCCAACGATTTGTCTCGAGCTCGTATTGCGTGTTGCGGTTCATTTGTGATCCAGAGACTTGAAGCGTTCCCGTCAGTATCTCTCAAAGGGGGGGGAGGGAAGAAACAATGAGAGGGAAAAATTGCTCTCCATGCGTACCGCTACCGGGAAAAAGAAAAGGCTACAAGTGAATCGGCACAGTAGTGACGCTATCTGTTTCCTCGTTGTGCGCGTGAGATCGCCATCTGGGAGTGCGTGGCTAATAGTCATTGTTTCGTGGGGAGGCATTAGCAACAATAGGAATTGTGTGACAGTGCAAGACTAATAATAAAAAACCAACGACGAAGCACACAAAAGAAAAGAAAAACAAACATAAACAACAGCGAAGGCTTGGTCGCCAAAAGGAAACAGCCACCTACATCGCCAGACAGTTGTGTGTGTATGTGTGTGTTTATGTACGGACATGTGCATCACTGACTGATTCGGCTTGCAAGGCACCACGTCGCTCGCAATACAGCGCTCACCCTCCTTGTTCGCGTTTACATGTCTGTCTCCGATCTCCCTTTGAGAGTGTCGGAAACACTCAAGGGGGCCTGTTGCAGCGAGGGCTGGTTAGTTCCTTGCTGTGACAAAAAGTCGGAGGCGGCTGTGTGCTGGCGGGACATCTCTGGACTTGACGCCATGTCCCCGTTCGAGCCGAAAAACGCGGAGCGGCGGCGGGACAGCGGCGTGGAGGGTGGCACGTTGTACGCCCTGCGACCGCTGCGCAACGTGCTAGAGAGGTTCTCTGTGGAGGAGCCCAAGGATGGCGAGGACGATGCATCATGATGCCTCACGGCACTCAACCAGGGGTGCTGCAACAGGTCGTCGGCGGTCGCCCGCTTGGACACATCGCGCTCAAAGCAGTGCGAGAGGAAGTCACGGCACTGCTCCGATGTGTCGTCCGGCGTGGAGGGAATGTCAGTGGTGGAGCCCACGTAGAACATGGCAGAGTAGGCGTTGTCGAACTCTGAGCGCCAGGGCGGCTCACCGCCGTTGAGCATCTCCACCACCGTGCACCCAACCGACCAAATATCAGCTTTTGTGCCGTAGGCTTCACTGCGAATGACCTCCGGGGCCATCCAGAACGGTGAGCCCACCAGCGTACCGCAGCCCGCCATGCTGTGGTTTGCGATGTTGGCAAGAGACTTGCTGCACCCGAAATCGGCCAGCTTGGCCACGCCGAGGCCATCGATGAGGATGTTCTCTCCCTTGATATCGCGATGCACAACGTCTCGCTGATGTAGGTATTGCAGTCCACACAGAATCTGATACGTGTAGAGCTGCATCACCGCCTCAGTCAGAGTCTCAAACTTGCGCACAATCGACGTCAGGCTCCCACCCACAGCAAACTCCATGAAGACCATCATGGTCTCACCAATTGTGTGTGCGCCATAGTAACGAATAATATTGGGGTGCGACAGCTCTCGCAGCGTGTTCACCTCCGCCTTGACGCGCTCCAACGCTTCCGGAGACCCATCCGCGACGTCCACGTACTTGACCGCGACGAGCCGACCAGATGACAGAATGCCAAGATGCACAGTGCCGTAGCTTCCCTTCCCTAGGGCGGGCCCACAGTTGAACGTCTCCATCTCCTCCACCGTGAGCAAGCCACCCGCCTTGACGGAGTTGGGCGAGCTGGTGAGGAGGCCTTCGAATGTGGCGAGGGAGTCATCAGGGTGCAGGTAACGCTGCTGGGACAGTAAAGAGCCAGTGACGCTGTCGCGCCGCATCACCGCGGTGTAGGCCTTTCCAAAGTGAAACTCCTGCAGCGCGTGATCGAGAGCGTGGTGATAGCGTTCTTGCTTCTCTAAGAATTCAATTCGCAGCTGTGCAATGGCGTTGAGTGTGTTCTCACGCTGAAGAGAGTCAGACGATGAGTAAACGTCGAGTTTGAGATCCGCAATGCGTTGGTGCGTTTGCACGATGGAGCGCAGCATGGCATCAATCGCAGGATTGCCGCTGCTACTGTTGGCTGGATGCTCGGCGTACAAAATGTTCGTCCAGAAACTGAAGAAGAGGAAGGCACAATTGAGGAAAAGGGCACCCTTGAAGAAATTGTCGCCGTCCGTGCACGAGTGAATGAAGCCCAGCCGAAAGCGGATTGTGTGGAGCACGACGAGTGCATGGGTCAATACGGTTGCCAGTTGGGTGTGTCGAAAAAAGGTGTTGAAGTTCTCGTACGCCATCATGTCCACGCGCCAGCACAACACTGACTGGGTCATCTCCAACAGCAGACTTACCACAGAGAGAGTTGTGGGGCTGAAGAAGAAGATCTTCCACATCACAATGTGGAGCAATTGAATGGTGAACATCAGGCTCACCCATGTAATCTTGATGCGCGTTCCAAGCCGTGATACACGCATTTGGTTGTTGTACAACGACCACGGAAGCAGCACAGAACCGCACACGAAGGCCACCCCTGACATCACGGCAATCCACGGCCTCTGGTACGGAGCGCATGTTGACACATCCCGGAACAGTGTGGAGCACGCGACGCCGTCCGCGAAGAAAGACATGATGGGCAACTGGAAGAAGAGGAAGATGTACATCAGCATTCGCCCTGTGTTGGTAATGAAGTTGAACGCTGAGATGGCCCACGTCTTTCGCGCCGTGCTCTTGCGTTTGAGCGTGGCCGCGTGGTGCCGGTGCGAGTTCATGTACACCGTCATGACTGACCAGCAAATGATCCATAGAGATGTGATGACGAGCCGAAGTGGTGAGTGCCAGCGATGCGGCATGAGCAGATTCTGACTGCGAATGCACAGCGTCGCGACAAACGGCAGCGGTGCGGGCATGGCGGGGTGGAAGGCGGACATGCTGTTTTGCAAGTGAATCGTCAAGATGGCGCACAGGCCGAGGTAGTTCCACGTGTTGTACCCCAGCTCCGACCACGTTATTGTGAGACGGAGCGGTGGGGGGCGCAGCAGATCCTTGTACCAATCTCGCACGGAGAGCTTCCAAATGCGCAGCAGGAACACAAAGGGGATTGCAATGAGAACGACTCCGAGCAGAGTCAAGAGCAGCTTCCATGCGTTGGAAGGTTGGTTCGCAACGTGCTCGTAAGTAGACAGGGAGAAAGTGCGAACCGCAAACTCGAGTTGCCAGTACGCGCGATCCAGGATCTCTGGTGGGCAGGCGATGCCTAGGGGAAGAGAGCCCAACACGCGTTTTCGCAGCGCCAAGGAGTCGTCTGAGCTGAAGAGGTGTGGGGCACTCGGATCTGGCGCGACGTCTTCGAAAATCGCACACGTGATCGAGCCGGGGTTCACCGCATCGAGCTCGCCGTGGAGACACTTGTACAGCGCATCCGTGCACGGCTCAACTGCGCTATTGAGTGCCACGATGCCCTTCTCCGACACACGCAAGGTGTCCACATCGAGGGCTGTCTTGGCGGGTAAACCGATCCGCAGCACACCGCCGACCTCGATAAGTGGGGTTTCGATGTTGGCACCGCCGTCAAGGTGCAGTACGCCCCCTAGCCGGATCGTCAGTTGACTGTTGAGGTGGAGGTCAAGGAATCCAGCCGACCGCACCATAGATTGCACCTGCAACTCGTCCATCGAGATCAAGCTGGCGGAGCGCACGTAGAACTCGCTGAACGAGTTGAGGCCGGTGTGGATCGGGGCGGGGACGTGAGAGAGCTGGCACATAGGGATCATGTGCTGCACCTGCGCGTGGCACGCGGCGGCGAGAATGGCATCCCAGTCCTCCTGTGCGATCAGCCGCTCAATCGACCCGCTGAGGGTGATGCCGGACGGCACAGCGTGACAGCCGTGCAGCACCAGCCGGCCACTCATCGTCACGAACTCGGACAACACCAGATACGAATCGCACCTTTCATGTGGGCGAGGGTCGCTCAGGGGCAGCTTGGCAACCCCCATCGTGGCGTTGATTGTCGGGCTGTCCGGGAAGCGATCGATGCTGGGGAGCGCCGCGTGGATTTGCGGTGGGGTGGAGGGGTCCGCGAGATCCACGGAATACAAGGTGGCGTGCGGAGGCACAAACAGCGACGAGACCGCGTTGTGTTCTTGCGCGGCACCATGAAAGGAGTCAAGGCTTCGCTGTGCCGTCCGACGACTGTCGCCGTACACCACAGCCACTCCGGCAATTTGCATCACAACGTTGCCTGCGAAAGAGGTTTCGTCCAAGTTGCACACCAACGCACCCGTGAAGAGCAGCTTGGCCAGCCCTGTGCTCGTGACGAAGGTGGTGTTGGCGACCGCCACGTAAGACTCCAGACCGAATGTTGAGGTGCCGTACAGGCTAACAGAGATGGTGCGCTCCTTCCCATGACCACCAATCACCACAGCCACGCGGCCCTCCAACGTCAGTGAGTCCAGCAGGACATCGTCACCCGCCACGGCCACCAAGCCCGACCCACGCACCGTCGCCGAAACAAAAGCACTGCTGTCCATCATGGAGATCTGGGAGTCCTGCTCGAGGTCAATAAGCCCCGCTAATTTGCTGTTGTAGACAGTCAGGTGTGCGCCTCGCCGCACCAGGAGTGACATCTTGGTCGCCGTCGACCAGTCCGTGGCGTGAATGTAGCCCATCACCACAACAACGCCATCGAGTATGGTGAAGCGGCTCGTGAGAAGTGCGTACGAGCTTCGGTCAAGTGCGATGATGCGGAGAACAGCCCCGGCATAGTTGGTGATGGCATTGCGTCGGCTCTGCGACAGGAGACTGCTGATGCCGTCCGCACCCATTGAAGGCACGACCAGTGTGAGGTTGCCGTGGTTATGGATGGCACCGTCGTGCTCCAGGGCCATACGTTGCACGTCGATAGTCATGTCGCCGTAGTTGTAAAGGGGAACCTGGAGAACGCGCGTTTCGTAGCCTTGTGTCGTAATCTTGGCTTGGTTCATGCACTGGATGCTGCCTTTGCCGCTGATGGTGCCTCCTGTCCACACAAAGTAGGACACGTTCACTGTACGTCCCTTCAGATCCAAGTGCCCCTTGTCTTGCACCTTGAGCTGGGTCAGGGAGGCGGAGTCCGTCAAGCCGATATCTTGATCGATAAGAACGCTGTCCCCGTCGCGCGTCACGCCGACCTCGCCCCCGCGCTCCACCACGACCGTCGCCACGCGCACAAACGACGGTGCGCCGTCACGGTGGTAGCACACGTGGTAGATCCCTCTCTTGTGAAAGCTCCCATAAAAGCTGACGCGCGACGCGCTCGAGAAGAAGAGCTCCACAAAGTAGACGCTTTGCGTGGTGAAGTCCGCACACAGTTCGTCCGTGATGACAGCTGTGTCCAGCTCGGTCAGGTTTGTGCCGTAGACGGTCGCGACGAACTCGCGGCCAGCGAGCACCTGTGGGGGGTCAGTCGAGACGCCTTCAGGGCCAGTGATGGTGAAGGAATCAGCGAGCTTCAGATGCAGAAACGGAAATGCCTCTGGGAACGGTGTGAAGCAAAGGCTCTGTGTGCCGCCGCGGTGAGGCGTGAACCGGTACACGTTGTGCCGCATATCCCAGAAGCTACCGTGCACGAAAGCGGGGCGTGTGTGGAGGCAGGTCTCGCCTTCCATCAAGCGGAGCCGACGCTCTACTGTGAATTGATCGCCCGCCTTCTCGCGTGGCAGCAAATCCAAGTCAACGAGAAGAGGAACAGCAATGCTGCTTCCGGTCACAAACGAGTTGTTTTCCAAAGTGGCCTGCCACGCATGAAGGTTCACCTGTAGCGGGGCTTTGTGGTAGACGATGAACGCGTCACCTGCGACGCAGCTGCTCGGCAGATCCTCGACACTAATCTGGGAGAGAGACTCAAACAAGGAGAGTGGCAAGCAGGGCACGACAACGACGGCAATGCCTGGTGGCTGGTTCCAGTACTCGAAGGGCGCGAGGACAACAAAAACCTCCCGGCCGCCGTTTCGGACCTCAATCGTGCTTTGCCGCAGCACCGCAGCCATGGTGGAGTGCCACAACGAGCCAGCGTCTCGTTGATCCTCTGAGGCGTTGTCGTCGCGATGAGGTGCAATCCAAGAGATGGTGCTGTTGACAACCTTGCCTGCCGGTGTGACAAAGATAAGGTTGCTCGTGAACACATCTGTCAAGATGGATTCAATCTGGGTGCGATCGTTCTCTGGGAAAACAGGGAGAGAAACACGAATGTTCATCGTGTGTCCGCCGCGGTACGCAGACTCGGAGGTGACGCCGCGGAACACAGACCCCCGGTAGCGAACAGCCGTGGCATGGGCAAGTGAAGAGAAGACAATAAAGCACAAGAAGACGAGCAAAGCCAACCGAGTAAACAACGCTGCCAGTCTCCTCGGCGTACGCTGCTCTCGAGCATCACCTGATTTCAAGCGAAACCACGGCATCTAGTGGAAATGAACAAACAAAAACTGAAAGGTGGTGAGCCACTGGAAAGGTGGAGCCTCGACAGTCACAAAAAAAAAAAAGCGCGATAAGCAAACAAGAGAAAAGAGACCCTGTGCGAAGAAAAATAAAACAAAAGAGATAGAAGCACCCAACAGATGCGTGCTTGATTTATCAACACAAATAGTAAGGAGAGATGAGAACTCTGCTCCTTTGATCTCGCTGTCCGACAGTCTCTGACGACAAGTCGTGATAAAATATGGCGTGCGGAAGAAAAAAAGAAAAAGTGGTGAAACAAGTAGTTATTGCAGTACTCGCACTGGAACCGCGGAGCTGACTAGGAAGCCCCTTGGAACTGCAGAGAGAAGACAGCTGCAAAAAAAAAAAACTGATAAGGGGGAAAGAAGGCGAAAACGGCAACCAAGCGGCAGATCCAGTTTTGCCCTTCACCCAGCCTCCCTAAAACAACCCTGATATGTGCGCTCGATTCAAACCTTCGGCACAGATCTGTCACTTGCACGGATGCCTTGACGTCTGACACAATGACTATGTTCGCTTATTATTGTTTAATGTTACTCCTGTTCAAACTGAGACGGAAACGGGGGAAAAAAAAAGGAACCGTCTCCAGGAGCACAGTACTTCCTGGGTGTGGCAGGAAGGAAAAAATGAGGGTGTCGTGCGTTCTCGAGAGCTATGGACGGCACACGAGTCAAGATGAGACTCGGTGTGTTGTAGTGCAAGGGTGGGAGACTCAAATGGAGAGCACGCACAGACCTGTTCCTCACGTTTCTGCGCCAACAGAAATTCTCTTCCGTTAAGCCGGCAGGTGAGGAATGAAAAAAAAAAAAAGAAAAAAGTGTAGAAAAAAAAAGACGGCTTTGCAATGTTCTCCACAAGCCAGTACTGCAGCATGAATTGATAGATGTTTAGCAGCCGAAGGGACGGAGAGGAGGGAAGAATGTCATCAGCCCAAATAGCAAGGAGAAAGCGCAGACGCGGCGACAGCAGAGTAAGATACATGTAGGGAAAGAAGAGAGGGAGAGAGATGAAAACCGTAAGAGTCTGAGCACGAGTGTACTGTGATGGTCGACGAGCACACCATCGTAACGGACGTGTGCAGACGCCATTTCAGGAGGGAAAACGGCTGTTGCACGCGCGGTGTCGCCGGCAGCGAAATCCATGGCGACGAAACTGCCTTTCGTTTTCACCGCCTACATTCACGGTATTCATGTAATTATAATTAATACTTTGGGGGGTGTACGTCCTGTTGGTTCCTCGTTTAGGTAGATAGACAGATTTATCGCGATTCGCATGGGTTTGGTGTCCAGCGAAGGCACGAGTCATTCATTGCTTCGGGAGAAAACCGACAATTCAAAAAAGGGGTAGGCAACAAAACCAGCTGTAAAGCAAAATCAAGGTGGGTGAACGCACGCATAGGCACTCCCAAATCATCGGGCCAACGAGAAGCCACAAAAGGCCGCACCAAAAAAAAAAAAAAAAAAGATAGCTAGTCCATCAATCGACCTAGAAAGCGTTCGAACACACTGCTCTTCTTTTCCGCCTCCTTGCTAGCGAGCCGCGCTTGCGCCTCCATGAGCTCTCGTGTGGCTCGGCGCGCTGCCTCCTCGAGTACTTTTTCTCGTTGTGTTTTTTCCGTTGCGAGGCGATGTATTGTTTGAACGGTGCGGGCTTCACGCTCCTCCATTTCACGCGTTTTTGCTTCTGCCTCGGTGAGCACTGCTGATTGGTACTCTCGCTCGGCATTCAAAGCCTTCAAGAGACGATCCATTTTGGCCTTTTCCTCTTGCTCCTGGGCCAGCCGTTCCTCAAGCTCACGCTGCTTTTCGGTCTGAATGTCCAACTGCTCATTCTCATCCTCGAGCAGCGTCTCGTACGACTGAGGAAGCACACCGCACGGTTCCAGGCCGAGCGTTTTCATCTGGCTGATAAGGCGTGAGCTCAGACGGGCAAGGTACTGTGACATGGCTGCTTTTTCGAGCAGCATCTCATCCTTGAGCTCAAGTTGGTCATCACGCTCCTTGAGCATATGCTCAGCCGTGTCATTCTCATCCACAGAAGGGCTCTTCTCGCCGCCGTGGGCACTGCTGGCCAGCTTCAGACACAAAGCGCGATTCGTGCTCCGCAACTGACGCACCAGCGTCATGTAGTCATCCAGGCTCAACGACTCGATCGGTTGCAGGGTTGGGGCGCATTCTTCGGGCGTAATATGTGAGTCCTCCAATTGTTTCCGGAGTACTTCAATGTACTCGCGATCTCGTTGATGCTCCGCGCGTTCCTCCGTGAGTGCGGTCTCCTGCTGGGCGACCAACTGCTCCAGCGTCTGACGCTCAATCAGTTCCAGCGACAAGATTAACGCAGCGCGAGGGTGAGTGGCGGAGAGGGCTTCGATCAGCTCGGCAGCGTCCTCGGGCGTCCCAGAATTAGCGCCGCTGGCCCAATCCGAAAGACGGCCCACTGCTGCATCGTCACCGCCCTCGGCGCCATGTCCCACAGCCGCCTGTCCAAGCGGTGTGCTAGCTTGCAGCGATGGCGCGTCTGGGGATGGAAGGCCACTCTCACCGGCCCGCTCGCGCTGAGCCTGCAGCTTGGCGTAAAGCGCGTTCTTCTCGCGTGTGGTGGCCGCAAGTTGATTCGTCAACCGCTCGATCATTTTCTTGTACGCCGCGACGCCGGTGATGGTTTGGCGGCCGTTGCGAGGCTTGGGGTGTGGTCCGTGAGTGCCTGTCTCGCTTGGAGTGCCACTCTCCCAGTCGTCTAGCTCGATAGCACCGGGTTTGGAGTACATAGAGTTAGCCAACGACGCCGTGCCCGCTTTGCGCAACTGCTGCTCTGACTCGGCGAGTTTCTTCTGAAGCGTGTCCCTCTCAGCGATGGCCGTATCGCGCTCGCTCCTCGCCTCGTCCACGTCTGCCTGTAGAGACAGCCGGAGGCTTTCGAGTTCACTGGGGTCGATGAGGGCCTCACGTTTTGCGCGAAGCAGATCCAGGTCGTCAGACACGTCCACACCCGCCAACTGCAATTTCTCTGCTATGGCTTCCTTTTCCGCCAAGAGCCGGGTCACCTCCTCCATGCGAGCATGGCAAAGAACAGACATGCGGTCCAGCTGAGCACGCAGTTCGACCTGCTTTTTGTGCTGCCGTTCCAGCTCCGTTGTGTACCGGTTTTGAATCTCCTCAACCTGAGAGACATCGAGGAAGCTAGCCGTGATCGGCTCGTCCTCGCCAACAGACGGGTCGCCACCAAGTGTCGTGACGCGCTCAGCAAGCACCTCGATGCGGCGATGCAGGCGTGCGGTGTCGTTGGCGCGAGATGCTAAGATGGTGTCCTTCTCTGCGAGCTGCTGCAAAGCTCGGAGGAGATCCGCGTTGGTGCCACCACGGGCGCTGTCTAGCTTTCGCTGGAAGTCCTCCATGAGTCTCTCCTGGGCAATTTTCATCTCGGCGATGTTCTTCGCCTCCACGTGCTTTTGCTCGTTGATGAGCTTTGTGATTTCCTTGCTGTGGTGCTCATCCTGGTAGTTGATCTCCTCCGTCTGCTGCTCCTGCAAGTTCTGCACCTCGGCGTTGTAAACCTCGCGCAGTTTCTGGATTTGCTCCTCGTTCGCGCCTGTTGATTGCAGGTGATCGAGATCGCTCTTGAAGCGAGCCTCAAGGTCTTGCTGCTCGCGCTGGTAGCGTTCCAGTAGCTCCTCTCGTTCTGCGTCTCGGCTGGCGACCTGGAGCTCAAGCACGTTAATCTTTTCATCCTTCTCATCCAAGAGAAGCATCAGCTTCTTCGCCAGTTTGACGTAGTCAACCGTGACCGAGGCCCTCGCCTCCACCTTGACGGCCATCGCACGCTGGCCAAATTGAAGGGTGTTGGTTGTCTCATAGAGATGGTCACTGCTGGGGCCAATCGTCAGGACAATCGAGGTGCGGCTACGCCCGCCGATGGAATCTTGCAAAATGCGGGTGAGCTTCGAATCCCGCCATGGAATGTGCTTACTGCCCGATGACAGGGAACTGACGACGTGCCCAAGAGCCAGGAGTGATGCATTGATTGTTTTGGCCTCGTCCTTCATGATGGGGTTTGAGCTGGTGATGCCTGTTTTGCTAAACCGCTCGTAGCCAGCAAGGTCGATGAACGTGATTTTACCGCGCATGCTGCCTTGCATGGGGTCCTCTGGATCTTCGGAGGTCACCCAAACCATCATCGCAGTGTGACCGCGGCTGGACTCGGGGTTCATCGCTGTGGCCGTCACAACACGCCGCGCATTGCCTTCTGTGTAAAACTGCATGAAGCTCTCGGCATCCGTGAGCTGGTGCGACGAGCAGCCCGGGAAGGAGACCCCCTTGTCCGGCTCGTAGTAAATTTCAACGCGTGTCTTGCCGTCCGTGGACATCAAGTCGCCGAGGTGATCGCGGTAAATTTGCACAAACTGGCCAACCACGGTAAAGGTGCGGCCCGTACGCGTAGCTTCGGACCGTGCAAAGTCAAAGATGTACCGCGAGGCACGAGGAATGATGCCTTCCTGAGCGGGATCCGTGTTGCACATGGTGAACGACTTGCCGGTACCTGTCTGACCGTAGCACATCAGCGCGGAGCAGAACCCCTTGAAGGCGTGTTCTATACAGGGAATGGCAACGGATGTGAAAATCTCATCCTGCGTGCTGTCGGGCCCGAACGTACCGTCGTAATCGTAGTGCCGTTCGTCCTTGACAATAACACGCTTGCCTTGTAAGGCCACAATGTTGGTCCCACCATTCTGGGAGTCGATTTTATTTGTGGGACGCAGCCGGCAGAAGACCAAGCATCGCGAGAGAAACCGCTCGCCTGATGTACCAGCGGCGGTGTCAGCACCCGCAACAGCGCTACGGCGCTTTGCAGAGGATTGCTCCTCCATCTGCTCCATCACCTGCTCCGCGCGTCGGCGGACATCATCAGCCACACTCGAGGACAGGGTGGTGTCATTCATCGCGATATGGCTGCGTGGGTTGGTAAAATATGAATAGTACAGAGCCCTAGGGGTGGGCTAAAGGTCCGTGGTGACGATGCCGGACTGCGTAAAGCGCAACAACCGCGTGGGCACCTGAATAATGACAATGGGGTGGGAATTGGAAAGGTACTCCCTGTCAGCGCAAGAGAATACTGACCACTAAAATTGAAAGAGAAAAATAAAAGACAGATTGTCGTAGCCAAGACTGCAAGAGAGAGAGAGAGAGCAGAGGGAAAGAGACTCGTAAGTTGGGCAGCAGGTCACGGAGTCTAGCAGGTTCTTTTGGACAGGTGATCAGCAGAATTGATGGGCCGAACCGCACTGGGTCTGTGACTAGCCCAAGTGTGTGTATATGTGTGCATAAGCGAAAAGAATTTAAATGAAAGTTACGAACCCATTGATGCAGCCACGCTGATGTCATGCCTGAAGCTGTTCGTGTGGTCAGATAGGCACGTCGGAGATGGTTCAGTGATTAAGTTATGCAGATCATTTCCATCCAGACCGTGCACGCCCAATCAAATGGTGAACGTGCCCAAGTGTATATGTGTATGTATGTGAGCAACGAAAAAAAAAAAAGACCAGGGCCTTGCCTACCCACTGACACCGAGAGAGGGAGCACCATTCTCGGATTCGTCCCCACTTGAGCTTTCGTCGTCGTCGTCGCTGCGAGGGGTGCGGTCCTGCACGCGGCGTCGTGGTTCACGCCGATGGCGCGAGCTGCCCTCTTCCTCCTGACGCGACCGCCGTGTTGGTAAGCTGGCCTCGAACGCGGTGGACCAGTCGCGTGTCTCCAGATAGCGCACCAGCGCGCTGACAACGTGATTAATGGTGAGCACTTTGCAGCGGTTACCCAGTGCGATGGACTCTTGAATAGGAAGCCGCGCGGTGCGGACACCATGGCGCACCGCCGCTCCATGTGAGAGTCCCTTATGTTGATTGTGGTCAACAAACGCCCCGACAATGTACACACGATTTGGCTCAATGTCCAGCAGCACCTCCTCCGAGTCTGCCGTCAAATACACAATGTTTTCTAAAGGAAACAGTGTGGACCAGTGTTCACGGTCGGTCATTTGTGGCGGGAAGTGCTTAAAGCCAGCAAAGTTGGTGAGAGACGTCTGGAGGATCGAAGCTTGGGCCTCCGAGGTGTGCGTCACATCACCCTCTTCGCGGCCCATGAGAGATGTCAGGACTGGCCGCATGGGGAAGCCCGCATGGCGCAGCGTGCTGTAGCTCAGTTTAAGCTGCGACACAGTGCTCTTAGTATCTGGCACGGTCATGGTCCAGGCGAAGCTGAGGTCAAACAGCAGAACAGGCAGCTGTTCATTCGCCCAATTCTGCTCGCACAACTGTTGGTGCTCAATCTCTTTCGCGCGACGGCACTCGTGCACGCGCATTGCCGTCTCCTTGCGCCTTATTTTTTCCTCCTCTGGCAGCTGGTCCCACTCGGCCTGCAGATCGCGCTGTCTCTGCGCCGCTGCGGCTTTTTTGCGTGCCTTCTTTTCTTGCTTTTTGCGCTGCCAAAAAGCCTCCTTTTCCTCCTCAGTCCAGCTCTTGCGTTTGCGATGGTGTTCAGGCGGGGTAACAAATGGTCTACCTTCACTGGCGTGTGTCTCCGTGGAAATAGTTACATCCTTCGGCGAAACAGTCTGGGCCGCTGCGGGTGCAGGGACCTCCTTCACAGTCCGGTCACAGTCGGGCGTGTCCGCCATGAATACTACGACAGAAGAAAAAGCCTTGAGTTCATGGAACAGCAAAGGAAAACGTAACAGAGCGCGACAAGCCGGGGGAAAAAAAAGTGTTCGTACGAGGGCACAAAGAGGGGAGGTAGAGGGATATCGAAAGAGGTAGAGCAGGGGGGGGGAAGGTGAAAGACTGGATTCACTACCACGGGAACGGGGAAATGTGTGGCATTGGCGTGCCGGGACACAATGTACAGTTGAGCAGGAAGCCCCAGCCGCTGTCCCGCGCAGCCGCAACGGGTCATCGAGACCGAAAACAAAAACAAAATCGATTCCAGCCACACAGGCACTGTCCTGTCACAATACCCTGCCCCACAGTGCACACGTTCACAGCTGTGTGTAACGTGCAATTGTGTGTGAGAGAGTGGTCAGTGGTCATCAATTTTTTTTTCTTAACAATATAGCGTTCCAATGAAGCACATTACGATGAATGAACGCAAAAAGAGAAAACCGAAATATGGTGCGCCTTCCCTGTGGTTAGTGTAAAAGACGCAATATTACAAACAGAAAGCACACGACTTGCAGTAATCAAGCACGTGCAGCCTTTGTGTTCGTGTGTGGGTTTTTTGTTTTTTCTGTTTGCTCCCCCTCTGTCTCTCTTTCGCTGTCTTTCTCTTTCGATCTGAGAAACTGGAACCAAGCAATCTGCGCATAATCAACACGTCGCAGACTGGTGAAGCACAAAAATTAACTGATAAAGCAGAATGGGTGCGAAGCGCAGCTTAAGCTTACTGCGCATCTTCCCTGCGACTAATCACGTTAGATGTTGATGTAGCGAATGTGCGGCTTCGTGCTCTGCGCGCCGGCCAAGTGCGCACCAAGATCGGATGGCTGAGTGATAATGCAGTGTCCAGGGACAGAGACGGCCTCGGCGGCCTTCACCATCGCCTCCGCTACTGCCTCAGCGCCGCGCTCATCGCTGGGCTGCATGAGCATATCACCGCGACGCCCCTTGACCAAGGCACACACCGTGGGGCCGGCACCAGAGAGAAAAACGTAGTCAGCTCCCGCGGCACGCGCCGCGTCGGCGGCCGGTTTGTAGTGAGGATAGAGGGCATTCGAGCGGTGCATCTCATGGAGCACATCGCTGGAGTCCTTCAGTAAACGAAGCTCGCCGGTGCAGAGAGCCAGCATGAGAATCGCCGTGCGAGAGACGTTGTGGATAGCGTCGGACAGAGACACCGTCCTGGGCACGAGATCGCGCGTCACTGTCGTGCTGGCCTTCATCAGCTTGTCGGGAACAAACAGAACGACAGAGAGATTTGACGGCGTGGGGACGCGGTATGTCATCACGTGAGGCTCCTTCGCCTCCGACCCGTCCTCGGCCGCCTCCGCTTCCACCTTGTAACCGAGCTGAATACCACCGTAGATGGCTGGGGCTGCGTTGTCTGGGTGGCCCTCAATCCGAGAAATGACGTTGAGCAACCCTTCCTGCTCACGTGTCGCCATTGTGAGGCCGCACAGAGACATGCCAGCAATAAAGCCAGCCACTGCCGCGGCCGACGAAGAGCCACAGCCGCACCCGTACGGGATGTTGTTGCGCATGCGAAAAGAGAGAGCGGGCATCGGCTTCTTGGCGAACTCCTCGAAGGCGATACGACACGTCTCCACGACCATGTTATCTGGGCCAGTGCTAATGTGCTCCTTGCCTTCCCCAATCACCTCGAATGAGAAGTTGTCAGCGTAGGATACATCCAGCTCCATGAAGATGGACAACGCCATACCAAGCGTGTCGTAAGCAGGGCCAAGATTGGCCGTTGTGGCCGGCACGCGCACCGTGACAGCCTTGGGAGGCTCACCGGGGAGCTGAGAAGTCATTGCTACGTACTGGCGACAGTGAAAGGTGATGAGTAGTAAAAAAAAAAATGACTGAGCACAAGTAAAAGAAGTGGACGAAAAGTAAAAAAAAAAAGGGGGGGGCAATAGTAAGAGGGATGTGGGAGTCCGTGCTTTACTGGTGGACAGCGGGGCGGAAGGCACATGGCACAACGTGAAATGTGGGGATTGCGCTTGTCACTCTGGAGCACACGAGGAGGAGGGGTGTGGCAGTCGCAAACCGCGCACGTTCGCGACTAGGTCTTGCCGCAAAAAAAAAAAACGGCGTGCCAGCCAGCAAACCGTGTGGCACTCACGTGGTCTTTCGCACGACGACACGCTAACGGCATCCTCTACACGAAAGATGAGCGGAAGAAAAGGCTGCGAAAAAACAGACAAGTGTGTGTGTGTGTGTGTGTGTGTGCTCGCGCCTGTCTCTGACCCCTGCACTTGACGTCTCATTCGAAACGTGCAGTCCGAAGTCTTTTTGTGCTTGCCTTCCACTGCCAAGTCTCAGGGGAAAGAAAACACAAGGCCCTCGGAAGAGCGCTGAACCGTGCCCGCTGTTGCTGTTGAGCATTGGTTAGGCTTATGTTATTGTAGATACTAAGATGTCAGAAGCTTAACTGCACGTACTTTGAACAACACTGAGAGAAAGAGAGAAAAGAAAAAACACAAGAAACAACGCATGCACTTCTGTCTTGTTCTGGTATGAGCTACTGAAAGCACCGAGCTATTAGCATAAAACGCTCCAAGGTTTTGTTCTCGCCTCATGGAGCGCACACACGGCGCAAGAGAGCAGGCATGCCAAAAGAAGAGCAGAAGTGATGGCACATACGGCACGGTGTTCGAATACAGTGCGTTATGAGAGATGAACTGTTTTTGTCAACTGTTGCCACTTCATTTGTTGTTCTGTTCTGTGTTGCGCATGCTCTTCAGAGCAGCTTCAACACCGAAAACGACACCAACGCTGCCGAAAAAAAAAAAGTGGCAGAGGCAAAGGCTGCAAACAATCGATCGGGTTTTTTTTTTTGTTGAGTTGCTGCTTGTTGCTTTTTATCTCTTCACACAGTTTGCCACAAATATGCGCGTAGACAACCATGATTACCAGTCAAAAGGAGGAACAAAAATGCACGGCCAATGAACAAAAACGAACAACTACAAAAACAGCTAACGGATCACTCTTTGTTTGATAGTTGTACGCTCATGCATTTTTCCTCATATTTATCGGTTTTCTTTCTTTGGTTCCTTTTTTTTTTTTGTAGTTGTTTCCTTCATCGCTGCTTTTCAGTCCTTATTACTTTGTGTGCGAATGTGTTCACCTTTACTGACCGATTCACCCTTGGGGACTTTTTTGTTTTGATTATTGTGAACTTTCATTCTTTTGGGGGGAGGGATGGTTGGTGTTATTTGATCTGGTCGTCAGAGCTCGATGCCAAGAGTCGTGCAAGGAGTCAGGGATCACCCACAGGAAACAACGTGCCGGGTGGCGTCTTTACTCACGGCGGGGAGCACGGTCCTTCTGACGGTAGACGGCGATTTTCTCGCCACCAATGGTGGGGGCGGCGGCGTGGAGCTCGTCGAAGGCGTTCACGCCCTGGGCAAAGTCCATAAAGACGCGGCCAGTGGAGGAGAGGTTGCGCAGCGAGACCAGGGAAGGCGCGAGTGCACCAAGGGAGGCCTTGATGTCGTCGTCAGTAAGGATGGCCTTGGTGTTAAACATCAGGCAGTCGCCCACAGGCTCGTGGACACGAGGCTCGCGGGGCTCACGGGGCTCACGTGGCTCACGGGGCTCACGGCGGTGCTCGCGGGCAGGAGCTTCAGAGTTGGCACCCTTGGCCGCGGCGGGTGCGGCAGCAGCGGGCTTGGCGCCGGCTTCGTGCGCCACGACGCGCACCGGTGCGCCAGTGATCTTGGCCTTGGCGCCAGAGCTAGCAAGAGTGGCCCAGCTCTTAGGCTTGGCGCTCGCGGGAGCCGCGGGGGCAGCGGGCTCAGCCACAGCCACCTCGACCGGGGTGGGCTCAGCGGCGGGGGTCGGCGCGGCGGCCACCTCAGCCACGGGCTCAGGCTCAGCGGCCTTGGGCTCAGCGGCGCGGGGTGCGGGGGCCGCCTCCTCCTTCGGCGCGGGAGCCTGCTTGGCGGGCTTGGCCTTCTCCACCACTGGGGCGGGCGCGGGGGCAACGGGCTCCTCGACAGGGGCGGCCACCTCCACCGGTGTGGCGCCGATGCGGGCGATAATCTGGTGGCGGATGTAGTAGCTCTCGTTGAAGCTCTCGGGGTTGAGCTCGAGGCTCGTGGTGATTTGGTAGTACTGGCGCATGCCCTGGCCGACAGCGAAGAAGGCCACAAAGACGTTCAGGCCGGAGAAGATGGGAGCGGCGCTGACGCTCTCCACGGTGAGCTTGCTACCCTTGAGAATGGTCGCCCACTTCTGGAAGGTGGTGCGCACATCGCCATCGTAGGCCTCAATGACTCCCTTCTCGAAGTCGTTGATGGTGATGACAGCGTGGTGGCCGTAGAACTCAGTCACGGAGGCAGGCTCGAGGGCCAGACCCTCAAAAAATTCCGTCACGAACGCGTTCGCGATTTGCTCAGTCGGGGGCATTTTTGAATTCTGTGCGGTGTGTGTTTTTTTTTTCTTTTCTGTTCAAGAACCACAGTGAGTGCACGGTGAGGGCAGTGGGGTGCGGAGTAGCTTAGAGAAGGCGGGTTAGTTCGCAGCGGAAGCAGAGCAAGGCCAAAGAAAAACGAGCTCTCGAGAGTCAACACGCTTGCGACAAGACTGGGTGAGAAACAAAAAGGGTGCGGTGGAAGGGGGGGGAGGGGGGGAGCATAGAAAGAATGAAGTGTGTGTGTGTGTGCATCGTGGTGTGTCGTGGTGTGTATCAGTTTCTGGATGCACAATGATGGTCTATCAAAGAAGGCAGGCATACATTTCCCAGCGGGAGGAGGAGGGGGAGCCCGTTGCGGGTTAAGACAGATTCCCGTGAACTGCTGGCAAATCAGCGGCAGGGTTGTGAATGTGATGCCACTCTTTCGCTTTTGGTTGGCATTTATTTGGTAATGCTTGCTAACGTCATTGTGAGTACGGAGAGGTTGCAATAAAAATTTGGGACGACACGCAGATCTCAATTCAGCCAATCGCGTAGTGCAGCACACTGGCTGCCGCTGTCGAGCGGAGCACTACCGTAAGGCATCCGTGTTCATTCCCCAACGCTGGAGCTCTGCGACACACGCCGCGAGGGCAGCACGATTGATGACGGACTGCGAGGCACGCAGAGCTGTGAGGGCCCTACGTGTGCACGTCACATCCACAAGTCGCGACGTCTCCTTGAGCAGCCGTCCATTTTGCTTCACAGGAACACTCACACCAGCAGAGGCGTGCCGCTCAGCTACTACGAGGGCAGCCTCAACGTCATGCGCAGACAGGGCCACTTCCATCGCGGCGTGCAGGAGGGAGCCAGTCAACGGCACACCCATGTCAGCCAGCTCGGTGCTACTGAGGAGCCCCTGAACACGGCTCACACCACGCTGAAGCGCCGCCGAAGACGCAGCATTCGCGTACGCGAGAAGAAGCGACGTGTACGTCAACGCAGTCGGGCTCACTTGAAAGGCAGAGGTGTACTTACTCAGCAAACCCTCAGCTGACGATGCGTCACCACAGCTGGCGGCGGCGGCCATAATCAGGTCCAGCGAGATGGCTGTCACTAGCGCCGACTCGTTTGCTTTGGCGTCGAGCAATTGCGCGGCGACAAGACGCAAATCGCCACCAGGTGCGCGATCACGTATGGCCGACACCAGATTAGAGATGGGATCCGTTGTGAGCAGCCGCATGTGGCGCGAGTCGAGGAACAGCTTGGGGCGATCGCCAGGCACACAACGCTCACGAGGAACCTCTGCCTCGAGAACTTGCAACGCGGCCACCACGCCACGCATATCTGCCGAGCCGGCCACGAGGCATTGCACATGGAGAAGCGACGCGACAACCTTGGCATCCGCTGATAGTTCGAGCTGACTGCCGTATTGGCGCAAGTAGGCGTGCACCCTGGTAGAGGATATGGCATCCCGCCACTGGGCACACTTGGCCAGCAGCTTCATAATAGTCGTTTCACTGTTGAGGAACGGCACCGTGCTTGTGTCCGTGTCGTCGTGCACAGCACCCGCCGTCGCCGCCGCCGACGTGGAACTGCCGATTGACTGGGCGGGGGTGTCCTCCATGGCATCTAGAATGGCCACCACAGTGGAGGGTGGTGTCGCGGCGTCGCTGACGCTGACAAGTAAATAAGGCACCAACAACGACGGCGTAAGGCGCTCCGGGCTGATCGCACGAAGCAGGGTAAAGAGGTCGTGCACCGCAGCAGGCTCGCAGTGCAGCCGCAGCATAGTCTGAAAGCAGTGCTGGATGCGCAGCGGTAGTAGAGGATAGTGCGCCGCTTCACCCGATGCGACGATGGCCTTTGCCTCCTCCACCATCGAGGGCAACCACGCGAGGCACGCGTCTTGGCCTAGGCGGAGGTAGAGAATCAACATGGAGAACTTGGTCACCACGTCAGGCGCGACACCCTTGGATTGCATAATGTCCACCAGGTTCTCCACCTCGTTTTGATTGAACGTGTCGGTCATGGAGATGGCAAGTAGATACACGTTGAACAGCTCGACTGACGGTGGGCGGCTCGAGCTGCAGTCGAGCTCCAGGAGGCACTGCGTGAAGAGAAACCGCATCTCCTCCAGTCGCTGCAAGTCACAGAGTACTTTGAGCAGCAGCACCGCCAGTGGCTCCACGTCGTCAGCGGAGCCGCAGAAGGTCGTGAGAGGCTTTAGCGATGCCGTGGCGGTGGCGGTGGCGGCGGTGCCCCTGTCCGTCTTCTTCCCACGCGCTGCCTCCAGCTGGTTGTGGTAAAACTGCTCAAACTGCTTGAAGACGTCGGCGCCAACGAGAAGACCTTTGCCCTCTTTCTCCATCGCGCGGACAACGCGCTGATACGGCCACGGCGCCGCGACGCCACCAGCAACACGCGCCGAAGCAAACAAGATCTGGCGAGCGCGAAACATGTTCCGTGCGTGCGCGTTCGAGTGGAGTTGCGTTGCAACAAAATCAGAGCGCACACAAGTAGACAAAAGCAGACGAAAGCAGAATCAAACAAACAAACAAAAAAATGCGAATAAAGCAGGTACCCTACTGCACCTGCGCGGCCAATCACACAAGAGAATCCAAAAAGTGTGTCGCGCTACGCAAAGGATAAAAAAAAGAATGAAAATAAGAATGAAAATAAGGATAAGAATAAGAATAAGGATAAAGATACAGTGGCAGAGAGAGGCAAGCTCATCTGTGCCACACATACCGCACGCATGTGAGAACCGAGTGCGCAAGATCCTGCCCAGGATGAATCTGCAGCGAGTGAGTCCCACTCTAGAAGAAGTAATAATAAAAAAAGTGGAATAGGACAGGGAGACGCGAACGATTCCTCCCGCATGTTTCATCCACCGTATGTGCGATCAGAAGCCCCTCACTTGGACCCGTCTTCAGCGTCGAGGAGAGCAAAACACAGAGAGCAGCGAGGAGAGAGAGAGAGCCACGGTCATGGTGTCACAAACAAACAGTTTGGAGTAGAAGTTCAGCCCACCATTTCGCCTGTTTCCATCGAGCACAAGTGCCGTGAACATTAATGTATTCTGCTGTTGTTGGTGTTGTTTTTGTTGAGGCGCATCGAAGAGTAATATTTTTAAAAAAATGTCAAGCAAAAACAACACACAATGACGCATCCAGCCGTCACCAGCACGTACGCACGCGAGGAAGACACTGGGGCTCATCGTCGCGTTAACGCAAAGCTGTCTAGGACGATGCCGTGACATCGTCAGATGGAGTGCCTTTCTTAGCGTAATTCAGTTTCATCGCCACGTATCCAGGCGCAAACTCGTTCACTGTCTGGTGAAGCACAGTGTACTCAGGGTAATTTTCCGGCTCTACACCAATGTCCTTGCCATCATCGTACGCCTTGCCCACGGCGCTGTTGGGGTCAAGAAAGACAATGACTGTGAAGCGCTGGGGGCGAAACACGGAGAGGACCTTGTCAATGCGTGAGAAGTAATTCGCCGCAGTCGAGTTGGTTTCGTAGGAGGCGAAGGAGCAGTGGTCCTCGGGGGTGATGTGCATGGTCTGATACTCGGCACCACGGATGGCGTTGATGCTGTAGCCACACGGCTCAAATTGCAAGTCGTGCAGTGTCCACGTGTCGTCCACGACCGTGTCGAGGTTGGTGGCGCGGCGAATTGCGGCCGTCTCTTCACCAGTACTGATGAACCGGTCGCAGAACCAGTGCTTTGTCTGATCCTTGTCGAGGCCGTACATGGTCATGCTGAGCTGGGTGTCGTCCTCCGTGCTGCACGGGCGAATAATATCGTCGTAGCAGAAGAGGAAGTAGTGGTCACTGTCAACCGGGCCGAGAATGTACGGCTTGCCAGTGGGGAAGTGGTTCTTGAGAGTGGTGAACTCATCTGCGATGGAAGTGTGCGGGCCTTTTTGCTCCCAGGGGAAGGAGTAGTTCTTGTGCATGAAGGACACCCACTCCAGCTCTGCCCGGACAGAGCTGATCGCCTCGAGGATCTTGGGAATACTATTGAGCAAGGTCGTGGTCCCGCAGGTGATCAGAAGAATGCGGTTCTTCATCACGAAGAGTGAGCTTTCAGTGAGTACAAAACTCTTGATAAACTCATTCTTTGCCTTGGACACAATTTGAGCGTTGAGAGAGCCCACAACCTCCGCCCAGACATCATCTGGGAGGCTATAGAGACCCTGTTCCTGAGTTTCTGGAAGAAAGCGAATGATGACCTCCAGGCGCTTCTCTGGCCCTTCAAAGCTAAACCCCTGGTCTGGGTTGTAGTCTTTCATGGAGCCCCACATCGCCATCAGCGTGAGGGGGTCCTTCGTGGTGGGACTCGAAACGCCGGACATCAGGAAGTGACAGGAAGGTACAACGGAGGTGAGGCAAAAAAAAGGGGGGAGGAAATGAAAGCTTATCGAATTGTTAGATCACTTAAGTTACAAGTTGTGGATAATTTGAATTTGTGTGTGGGGGGGGGCTATTTAATTGGAAGCCTTGTCGCGCACGAGAACTAAGAATGGAATATTTGTTGTGTGTGTACGAACGGCTAGGGTGCAACCTAGAACGCAAGAAAAAAAAGAGGGATTGAGGAGGACAGAGGAGAGTGAGAGGAGAGTGAGAGTCGGTGGAGCAAACAACGTTCGTATCGCGCATAAAGAGTGTGCAAACACACACAAAAAAAAAAGCCAAGCAACACATCACCAAATGCGAAGAGGGACGAGAGAAGCGACATGGTTTAGACATTCGTGCTCCACTGTATGTGAATGTGTGTGTGTGTGTGTGTGTGTGTGTATTGTCTTCCATTTGAGAACAAAAAGATGAGGGCAGCCCAAGGCAAAGTAGTTGCCGTGGTCAGGCGCAGCAGCAGCAACAGCACGTGCACACACAGAGTAAGGGCGCCAACAGCGGACAGTCCACGATGAGGGAAGAGGGAACAGAAAGGCACTCTGGCGTTCCTACCATATTTTTGTTGTTGTTGTTTTTTTTTTTTTTGGTTTGTTGATTGTGGTGAATTAGTAAATGGTAAAGCGCAAAGGAAAAAAGGAAAACAAAGACTGTACTACTACGGTGAGTCAACCCAGCACTAGTTGAAACAAGAGCGGTGCCTGAGCCAGAGGCAAATTTTTATTTATGTGTGCTTGTGTGAAGGCCGGACGGTGGCAACCTTTTTATTCTTCGCAAACCGTTACGATGAAACACATACGAAAACACAGACAGCTTGACACGGTGACGGAAGAAATGCGAATTTCATCACACTGGTATTTGCACACCTTTTTACGGGCATTATTCATTGTTATTTTTTTTTTTGTTGTGTTGTTTTCGGATTCTCGGTTAATGCAGCGGTGTTTCAAGCGTATACGTGGAGGATTTCCAGTTTTTTCTCGTGATGAAATCGAATCTGCTTTTTTTTTTTTGTTGTTGTTGTTGTTGTTGTTGCTGTTGTCCATATTTAAAAAATCAATAATCAAGTGGGGCTCAATTTGTTAGCTTTTTCGCAGAGGCATCAAAATAGTGGGTGTTTTTGTGATCCTTTTTTTTTTTTTTGGCATTGCGAGGGAGAAAAAAAAAAGGGAAAAGAAAGAAGGAAAGAAAGAGAAAAAAAAGTTTTGCGCGTTACTCGGTGATGGTATTCTCACTTGCACTAACGTTGTTCTTGTCTCTCTGTATTTCTGTGTGTGTATGTGTGTGTGTGTTCCTGCGTGAGTGTCTCTAGTGTAGTTGTGCCAAACAAGAAAAAATGTGAATACGAAAAGGAAGCAAAGTAAGTACGGCAAAGACTCAAGACAAAAGCATTGGAGACAAACAGAATAAACGAAAGAAAAGACACGTGTAGAAGCGAAGTGAGTGACGCGGCTGCTTCTCGATAAGGTTTCCTCGCAGACAGTGGTCGAAACTGTTCACGATGTGAACAAGGAGGCGTGGTCAAGATATTTGTTGCACTAGAAAATCGTACTGGTCTGGTTCAAAACTGAAAAAAAAAGGGTGGCTTGTATTTTCCTTTAAAACAATCTTCTGTACTACCCTTTATCGTCTTCCTTTCCTCTTCAACTGAGCAATCCGAGGTGCGCGCACCACAAAGGCGCTTCACTTAGTCTTCTCTCATCCCTTGTTTTGTTGAAAGTGCTCTACAAAAAAAAAAGAGTGAGAGCATACGTTCCAAAACAGAAAAAAAATACGGATGAGGAGTGAGAAAACATGAGTTTTTGTCAATATTGCTTCTTAGTTCTTCTTTTTTTGTTTGTTTGTAACAAGCGACCCCGCCGTGACTAATTCGAAAAAGGGAGCGAGCAGCGACGGCACAACGTGCCATAAATGCCACTCGCTCTTGAACGAATCAGGACATCGTCACCTTCTCTTATGATGCACGTAGCACATGGTGTGTTGCGATTGGCAGCAGTAGAGAAAAGATCGAATGTGGGCCGAACAAAAGAAAAAGTACTACAGTGAGAGGCTAGCATCACAATTTATGTTTCAACAGCATTTGAAAAAAAAAAAAGAAAAAAAAAAGACGATGACAACGCTGGAGTATAATGAACACACTCCAAATATGCCAAATGGGGGGAAAAACGACATGTAGCGGGCATTGGTTGCGTGAGTTTCCAGAGGTGCATCAATGCAAAATGCACGTGAAACTCGCAAGCCAGTGAAAATGCAAATCAATAAAACAAATGGGGGAGGGAAGAAAAACAAGTTTAAAAATAAAAAGATAGTTTGCTGTGAAAAACTGTGATGCGAACGTTAAATGCGTGGCCTCATACGCATCTGCAATGTCTTACTTCGTCAAGAAAAAAAAAATAAGAGATCAAGGTGGGCGAGTACTTTTTTTGACCAGTGTCGTCATTCGCCACCATTTTCCTATAAGGGTGAGGTGTAGCGATAGACCATTGTTGGCATTCTGGGCAAGCAGCACGCACCACGATTCGACATCTTTGTGTTTTTTTTTTCTTTCTTCTCAACAATGAGTGAGGGTGAAGTACACAAGGAAGGCACACGACAACGTCTTTCGCCAACTCACCGGCCAGTTCGGAAGCGCCAGCGCATATTTTTGTTTTTATCCTCTGGAATACAAAAAGGTTGAGAGCATCATTCTCAACCTCAGGTGATATAGACAAACGTTGGCATGAATGCCTAGCGTTGTCTCTTGTTGAATTGCACGCTCAGTGAAGTTAATGTTTGCTAGACAAAAGGAAAGGAATGCCCCCCGTTAGAGACATATTATGATGTAGTATCGATCGCGCCGCCCGCACGTGCACACCTGCGCAGGGTATTCAAGCCGGAGTCGTTTCTGTTGACAGATGCACAGCAGGCGACGGGGAAAATAAAAATAGATCTTCACACGCTCACGAATAATGAAAAGAAAAAAAGAGACATGAGCGCTTGTCAATCACAAGCCTTCTTGGAACCAGTACGTTTCGCGCATAAGCTGAGATAGGGAGCAGCAACGCAACTCTTGAAAAAAAAAACTTGGTCTGGGGAAATGCGGGGGAAGAAGAGAGCCCCATCACCGAAAGGAGTGAAACCACTGGGACTGGAATGTAGTATTTGAGGTACAATCGACAAGCCGGAAAGCGGCACCATGATAAGAGTGCAATGTACGTGGAAAAGGGGGAGATAGTGGCAAGAGTTTAGCTCCCAAATCGGTTCTACTGGCGCGGCCTCGCGTACGTCTTGCTTTTCAGTCAACCCAATTTCGCTGTACCACACACAGTCATGTTTCCTCACCGGACTTTGTGCTTCTGATTGACCCGCTCAGCTAAAAAAAAAAAATGGGGAAGAAAATAATCCAGCCAAAAGAAAAAGTGGACTCCGTAACTTGCAAAAAGTGGTGTTGAGACGCCTCTACCTTTCCCCTTCGTTCTCCCTGACGCCACGATCAGTCGTCGTTGGTCTTCGGCAGAATCGTGACGGGAAACAAAGGGGGTGTAGAGTCGCTCGAAAACTGGCGGAAAACCCGTGAATGAAAAAAAAAAAGTGAAAACACTAAATACCAAAACTAGAAACTATCAGATTTATGCAGAAGAGAGAAAGAAAAAAAAAGGAACTTAGTGAAACAAAAAAAAAATGTATAAGAGAAAAGCATCATGACATTCAGAGAGAACCACAAGCACACAGAAATGGTCGGCAATCATGCCTGTGGTTCCATCCGTGTCGTCTTCCTCCTGGGTAGTGAGTAACGGCGTGTTACGTACAGTCTTTGGTTTGTGACAGGCTTACGGACGACAGAGAACAAGAAAGGGCACGTTTTTCTTCGTCCAAGACGTCATGAATTTGCACGTGCTCTGGTGCTTTCTGCTCTCTCTCTCTCTCTCCCGGCCTGCAGGCCAGTCTCGATCGTTTCCGCACCATAGGCGAGTAGCTTCGTGTAAACGCAGCTGCAGACTCACTCCACGGCTGCAAAGACCATCTGGTGGAACGCGTAGCCTTCGCCGAAGCGGTTGAGAGAACGGTTCACCATGCGGTAGCCGTCGAAGCTGGAGAAGTTCTTGCGAATCTTGCCGCCATCTGACTCGATGTCCTGCAGAGCCATGACGGTGAAACGAGCGGGGCGGTACTTGTCCAGAAGCTGCGACACACGCTCAGGGTTTGCTACCGCGTTGCTCGCGTTGGTTTCGAAGGTCATCGCGTGGCGGTTGGCAAAGGTGCGGAAAATTTCGTACTCGCCAGCCGATCCTGGCAGAGGCACAATCTGCTGCTGGGCCTTCTCGGGGACCTCGCCCGCCATCTCGTAGAAAAAGGCGTTGACCTGCACATCGGACTCTGTCATCTCTCCGTTGCGGTGGATCGTGTCGTACACAAAGTGAAAGAAATGGTCACCGTCGACGGAGCCAGTGAGGAAGGACTTGCCGCTTGGGAACGCAGCCTTGAGATCGGCGTACTCCTGGGCCATGATGTCGCTGGTCTCGCCAACTTCAGACCACGGTGAGGTCGTGTTCTTGCGGCGGAACGACGCCCAGTCCACCTTGATACCCTCGCGAGCGAAGAGGTTCATGATGAGGGAGAGGGCGTGGTGAAGACGGACGTTGCTAGAGGACGTGATGACGAGCTGCTTGCGTGTCAGCACGACAACGGAGTGGGTGAAGGTGAAGGAGCGCAGACCCTCCTGAGCAAAATCGGACACGTACATCTCCTCGACAGCGGCGAGAATCTCAACGATGGACTCGGTGGGTAGAGCAAATGCAACAGGGGCCGTAGCAGCCGTGAAGTCGAGCTCCAGGCGCTTCTCCAGGCCATTGGGGTCCGTGTAGTCCGTCGGGGGGACGAAGCCGCCCCACAGCGACATGAGGGCATGAACAGATTCCGGGAACTCGTCGCGAGGAGAAGCCCAAGAAGAGGCAGACATCTTCTAGCAAGTTCTTTTGGTGGGGAAGGGAGCGGGGTGAAGCTTTTTGGGGGGGACGGTTTAGAGCTTTGCCCGAAACAGGAGAATGACCGAGTATGATGCGTAAAGAGAAAAGAAACTTGAGTGTGAAAGACAACCAACCGAGAGAGAGAGAAACAGACATGGGAATAGAAGTGGAGAAGGGTTGAGAGGGAGAGAGACGATACACTCGCTAAAAAATTGGCTTGGCAAAATTCTGTCAGACGCGCGTGACGTGCTTCGCTGGGATGGTGCCTCACAAGCGGTGGCACCATTACCGTCGTGCTACGCCATTCTCCTGGGTTTGGTGCCTGCGAGGTTGCGTAGTTCCGGTGGTGTGCACCCGACGGTCCATGAGGCTCACATCGCGAAAACGTCGGCCGAGGTGTACGCCAGAACTGTGCGTTCAGACTGAACTGGTACGCTCACATTGAATCATCCTCGCTCACTCGCTGGGCTGTCTCTTATATGCATTGATACACTTTTTTGTTGTTTGTTTTTGTTGTTGCTGTTGTCAGTCGCGTTTCATAGTTGTTGTTTTGCGTTCACTGCCCTTTGTTCAAGATGAAGATTAATCAACTGGGCATTCTGACTGACGCACCACTCGTGCAATAACAAATGTGCTGAATCAGTCGTGCCCCTACTACCACGGGGAAAGAGAAGAAGAAAAACAGCACACCATGAAGCACTATGCTAGACAAAAGAAAACAGAAAATCCCAACAGGAAAAGTACAACAAACACACGAAGGGACTGGAGAGAGAAAAAAAAAGGGAAAAAAGAATTATCACCAAAATCACCACTATTAGTCACGCCAAAAGAAGGAAAAGGAAATGAGTTTCAAGATCACTTTGAACGGCACTTCAGGCCGTCAGCTGAAGAGAGATAATAAAAACAAAGAATGAGAGGAAAAGCAGTACCGAGTCAATCGATCCAACACGGTGCGTGCGCATCCAGTTTGAATCAGCACACTGTTGATTCAAACTGAGCGGCACCTACCTCAGTCGGTCCTCGCCAGCCGTTCTGCACACCGTGTTGGTGTTTTTTTTTGTTTGTTTGTTGTTCCTTCTTTGTTGACCACAACGATCGCTTTACGACTATTTCCTTTTGCATGAGTGCATGATTGTGTTATTGTTGTTTTGATGAAGCCGGAGCGCGCAGCATGCCTCACTGCAGTGTTTGCTCACATGTTATGTTTTTAATGTTTTCGCCTGTGAATGTTTTTTTTTTTTCATTCCGTCATTTTACGCCGCTGTCGACATTTGCTTCATCTTCTCAACGCCTTCTACGAGCTGGGCCTCCTGTCCCTGGAGGTTGTGCAGCTTCTCGTCGTTTGCCTTGCGGATCTCTTCAGGCACCTTTGTGTCGTAGTTGGGGATGGACATCTTCTTCTTCACGCCCTCAAGCTGTTTGCGCGTGTCAGCCAGTTGCTTCTCGAGCTTCTTCACCTCCTTTTCGACGTCGATGAAGCCACTGAGCATCATGTCAACGCCGATTTCCTTCGTCACCATGGAGAAGCCGCAGCCTGCTGGCACGGTGTCCTTCTGGCTCGACGCAATAACAGTCACCTTGCCAACAACACCCAGCGTCTCCACCATGAAGGCGTGGTCGCGGAACAGCTTCTCGAGCTCAGGGGTGTGCGCGGTAATCCACACGTCGGGGCGCTGCTTGTTGGTGAGCTGGTAAGACGCCTTGGTCGAGCGCACGCTGTGGATAACATCCATAATGAGCGTCATCGCTTCATCCACCTCGGTGCTCGCGAAGCCGGCAGGCTCAGGGTACGGCGCGAGCATGATGGTCTGGGTGGAGAAGGTGCTGAAGTGGGGCAAACGGTGCCACAGCTCTTCGGTGAGGAAGGGCATCATGGGGTGCAGCATGCGGAGAGCCTTCTCGGCAACGTACAAGAGCACGTCCTGCACCAGCTGCTTGTTCTCACCGTTGTTTTGAATGGTTGGCTTCGTCAGCTCCAGAAACACATCGCACAGCTCGTACAGCCAGAAGCGGTAGACGGCGTTGGTGGAGAGTGCAAAATCGTATGAGCCCTCCGTCATGCCACGACGAGCCTCCTCAACGGCGGCGTCAAGTCGGGAAAGAATCCAACGGCACTCCAGCGGCAGCGTGTCGGCGGCGGGGTCGAAGCTAGTCTTGTGTGGCACGTACTCCTGGCCCAGCGCGTGGTAGAGGATGTAGCGCACAACGTTCCAGAGCTTGTTGCAGAACTGGCGGTAGGAGACGATACGGGCAACATCCAGGTTGACGCTGCGGCCAGACTGCGTGTAGGAAAGGAGACCGAAACGGAGCGCGTCACTGCCGCATTCGGGAATACCATCGGGGAAGAACTGCTTCTGCTGCTTCAGAGCCTTGTCAACCTCCTTCTGGCTCAGATTACCGTTGCGGACTGTGTCGTGCAGTTCCTCGAGCGTCGCGCTCTTAATGATGAACACGGGGTCAATAACGTTGCCCTTGGACTTGGACATCTTCTCGCCATTCTTGTCGCGCACCATGGCGTGCAGAAAGATCTCGTTAAAGGGGAGCTGGCCTGTAATATGGAGTGACATCATCACCATGCGAGCCACCCAGAAGAACAAAATATCGTGGCCAGTTTCCATCAAGCTGTTGGGGAAGAAGTTCTTCATGTCTTCGGAGTCCTGAGGCCACATCAACGTGGAGAAGGGCCACAAGCCCGAGCTAAACCACGTATCCAGCACGTCAGGGTCCTGATCGTAAGTCGCCGCGCGGGCCTCTTCCTCGGTGAGGTTGAACTTGACCATGGCCTTGCGCTGCGCCTCCTCGAGATTACGCGCCACCACCCACGGGTCTTCGGCGGCGGCGGGCGGGACTGGGGAGATCTTGTAGGCCGGAATACGGTGGCCCCACCAAAGTTGGCGAGACACGCACCAAGGCTTGATGTTCTCCAGCCAGTGGAACCAGACGGCTTCGTGGGAGGCAGGGTAAATACGGAGCTCCTTGTTGCGCACCGCATCCACAGAGCGGCGGGCCATCTCGGAGCAGTCCACGAACCACTGAGGCATCAGCAGAGGCTCCACAATATCACCAGTACGACTGCAACGACCAACACGGTACTCGTACGGCTCGACACCGCGCAGAAGACCCATCTCTTCGAGCTTCTTGGTAATCTCCTTGCGGCACTCAAAGCGGTGCATGCCCTTGAAGGGACCATCCATGCAAATGTAGCCTCGGAGATCCATCATGGTGAGCTGCGGCAGGTTGTGGCGCTGACCGGCCTCAAAATCGTTGGGGTCGTGGGCCGGGGTGATCTTGACGGCACCAGTACCGAAGTTCATGTCCACAAGCGTAGAATCCAGCACGATGGGGATGACTTCGTCACGGAAGGGGCACTTGAGGAACTTGCCGTGGAACTTCTTGTAGCGCTCGTCGTCAGGGTGGATGGCAACGGCCGTATCACCCAGGAGTGTCTCTGGGCGGGTTGTGGCGATGACCAGCTCGTCGTCGCTGTCCGACAGCTTGTAGGCAACATGCGTCAGCACACCCATGTCCACCTTTTTGTCGTAGCCGGGGATGGTGAACTTCGCCTCCTTGCCCACATCCTCGAATTCGACCTCAAGGTCTGAAATGGCACTCTGCAGCGCGCAGCACCAGTTCACGAGGCGAGTCGCACGGTACACCTTGCCGTCTTCGTGCAGGCGCACAAACGCCTCGATAACGGCGCTGGCGCAGTGCTCATCCATGGTGAAGCGCTCGCGGTCCCAGTCGCAGGAGAGACCGATTTCGCGGAACTGCTGTGTGATGATGCCGGCGTGCTTGTTCTTGAAATCCCACACGCGCTCAAGAAACGCCTCGCGACCGAGGTCGTGACGGTTCAAGCCCTCCTCCTTCATCAAGCGGCCTTCCACGACGACCTGGGTGGCGATACCGGCGTGGTCCGTGCCCGGCACGTACAGGGTGTTGTCGCCACACATACGATGGTAGCGGATAAGAGTGTCCTGCACAGCACCCGTGAGTGCGTGACCAATGTGAAGCACGCCAGTGACGTTGGGTGGTGGCGCGACAATCACAAACTTCTTTCCGTTCGTGCTGCGGCCCGTGTCGCTGGCAGGGTGAAAGAAGCCAGACTTCTCCCACCACGAGTACCAGTCTTTTTCCACCTCAGACGGGCTGTAGGCTGTCGCCATCTCCGGCGCAAGCGCTTTCATCACGAAGCGGCACCGGCGGAACAGTTTTGCGCTGAAATAATTGTAAAGGGGTGTCTTGACAGACAGAAGGGGCTCTGTGGAAAGGCAAACGATGATGTTATGGTGGAACAAAATATCACGGGATCACAAAACAGAAAAAAAAGAGAGGAACAGAAGAACAGAAGAACAGAAGAACAGAAGAAAAGACGAAATGGTCGAGTGAAAGGACTGCGCATCAGTGGAAGCCGGGGTGCTGGCAAATCAACACAGGAAAGAGAGAGGGAGAAACGAGCGGGTTGAGGCCCACTCGTGTTCTGGATCGAACTTTGCGAGACAGATGGGGTGTTCTCCAGACACACTGCTTAGAGATAGCAGTGATGTTGTTCTCGTCTTGTGTATTCGCCACGAACGGGTTTGTCTACTCAAAATGGCGACAAATACCAGTGAATGAGACAGATGTTGCTGTTCTCCCTCCGCACACAGTTTCCCATGAATAGCCACGTGCCTGTCTTGCACTGACACGTTCTCTTTTTTGATTGTTTGGCTGGGTTTCTTTTGTTTCCGCATTCACTCTGCTTTCCCTCTTAGCACTCTACGAGTCATGCAAAACGAGGAAGAACGGCCTCACGAGAAAGATGGAGAAAAATCGTGGGCACACAATGCGAGAGTCATGTCTGTCTGTATCCTTCTTTTCAAAAAGAGGGAGCAGCAACTAATGAACGAGTTTCTACACGTGAAAGGAAGAAAAGAGAAATGCAAATGTAAACGCGACAATACATACACAATCAAAATACAGCCGCAAAGAAGAAGAATCCGCAAGATAGATAGATAGATATATATATTTCATGTTTTCCAATTTAGTGCTCCACGTTTGCTTCAACTGGAGGTCAGCTAGAGAAGAAAGACGAGGGGGAAATGTGCCCTCATACTCTCGTTCTTCTACTATCAAGTGGAGCATAGAGATAAGGCACCTTGTGGTGGAGGTCCTAGTGCGGCTGTGGACAACTATCATTTGCTGGGTCGTTGCTTCTTCTTCTTACCAACGGTGGAAAAAAAGGTACCACTGATTGCTCACGTGTCGTTGGCCGAGCTCTCTCTCTCTCTCTCTCTTTCGCTTTCTCTTTTCATTAATTCACGATCACTTGAAATCGTGAGATAACAGTGACCAGGGAAACGGAGAAAGCAGCAAAAGAGCAGCTTAATGAGCGCGCACAACTAGAGCATTCTTTCAGAGGAAAAAAAAACAAAAAATCACTGTTAAAGAAAAGAAAAGAAAGCGAATGAAAGTGGAAAGAAAGAAAGGCGAAAGGGAGGTTCACTGTGTCACCTTTCGCCCTAGGGGGAGGGGTCTTTCTTACTTGGCCATATCAAGCAAACACGACGCAGACAAAGCCATTTGTGATGGCTGTGTTCTTGTCATTTTTTCCTTTTGTTTGCTTTTCTTTTTTTCTCATGTAAGTTGACTTGGTTTTCCGTGAATGTATATTTTTTTTTCTTTTTGAGTAGGCGTAGGCAACCGTTATTTTTTTTTCCCCCAGCTGGTCTATGATTGGCGGATGAGGAGATTTCCTCGCGAGTGCTGCGTGGTCGATGATACTGAAGCGTTCAGCACAACGCGTTTTGGGGGAAAAAGACACGTCATACTCCTTCAAGTGAATTGAGAGGAGCGCGAAGAGATGAGCGCATGTGATTCAACAACAAAGAATTTGAGTACTCATTGCGTCACCTATGTATGACAGCGAGCATCCGCGAAAAGCAAAATTGGAGAAGTGAAGAAAAAAAACTAAGCTGGGCAACGGTGCGTGCCGTAATCAAGTGAAAAAGAAACGAAAAGCAAGTGAAGTCACCACCTCATCCCAACCCTGCGAAGAAAAAGAAAAAAAGAGAGGGGTGAGCAAAACGATGCGAAAAGAGAGGGAAAAAAAACAGGTGGGAAGCTGACGTCATTAAGCTTCAGTGGAAACAAAATAAAAAGGTGAAATGTCCAACCTGTTACAGGCAAAGTTAAAGAAAACAAAAGGTGGCAAATAGAGAAAAATTGAAGCGACTGCTTTCTTGGGTCAGTACGCAATTCATCATCTCTGGTATTTCCTTGCATAAAGGGCACACGCAGAAGCAGGAGTGAAGTGAGCCACACACGCATACGCACCAAAATACAGAAAAAAAAAAGAGGATAATGCCAATCCTTCGCTAAGCGAAGGCACTTGAACAAGGTGCAATATCAGATAGTGCGACAGTCTCTTTTAATTAACTTTTTTTTTAATGGGAAGCTAACAACGACTGAAAAAGTAGAAAGGAAGGAAGAAAACAACACAAAGCAAGGCCGATTCGCACTGGTGATGTGGGTCGATATTTGGGCGCGCGTATTGGCGATGCTTTCATCATTTATTCTTTTTTTTTTTTTCAAATCTCTTCTTTTTCCACTTTCGTGCGTTATTCTATTTCATTTTATGCCCTTACCCTACTCTTCTGTGATAGAATGGTTCACACATAAATATGTGTTTTGCTCCATACAGAGAGACGTTTACTTGCCGTCGGGCTTCTCACCCGTTGCGTGGTTTATTCTTTCTCTTATCTTCTCTTTCTGTTTTTTTTTGTCTGTTCACGGTGTTGGAGAACAGAAGAGAAGTCTCGTTGGACACTGTTGCTATTCGTGTTGCTTGCTAGTGATGTTTGTGTCTTTTGTTTTTTGTCAAATATTGTTCTTTTGATAGTTCGAATATGGTTGTTGGGATTTTTTTTTTTTTTGGTAATGTGGCTGGGTGAATGATTAGTGAGCAACATGTCCTTACGATGAAGAACGAGAGAGAAAAAAAAAGGCACGGCGACGTGTGACACGAACAAGTGAGTCTAGGGCAAAGGAAAAAAAAATCAAGAGCCGTTCTTGTTTGTGGATGGCACAAGTCGCAATGGTGGTAACGGTGGGGAAAAAAAAAAGAAGTTGTGTGTACTTTGGTCTCCGTCCATGAACACGTAGCGACGGGCAAAAAAGGGATATCTGTGTGACGGCACACTCGCTGTTCAGATATTTGGGTGGGTAGAAAATGGGGAGGGGGCAGTGCAAAGGATTCGTGCGGTCTGCGAGTGCAGAGCACTCTACAAAAAGAGCTTTCCTTCACGCTTCAGTTTTTCTAGGGTGGCCATTTGAGTCGCGCGGCGGCGGTCCAGCTCACCCTCGCAGTACTGGTACTGCCAGCTGCGCGCGTCATCGTTCCACAGCATCATCGATGACAGCTTGGCCAGCACGTTGTGGTACGGATCGGGGGAAAGGTTGAATATCGCGGTCGCACCCCAGTACTCCTTCCGGATCGCCGCAATGAACTTTTTCCAGTGTGGACGGTTCGCGACGTGATCCTTGTCGTAGAAGTAGGCTGTGCCGATCAGCTGCCGGAGCATGATGTGGTGGTCCTGGCGACTGAGGACGCAGGCCTTGGAATGACAAAGGATGAACTCGTTGAGTGCATTCTGCTTTGCTGCTTCAATCTTGTGGCGATCAGACGCAAGGTCGGCGCGGCTGGGACCGTTAATGAGACGGAGGCGGCGGGCGCGCTCGGCATTAATCTGGTCCTGCTGGATCTCCTCGTCTTCCACGTCAGAGCCCCACTGGCTCTCCTCTTCCTCGGAGGTTTCGATGAAAGTGGTCACTTCACGGCTGACGGCTTTAGGGCGCGTGGAGAAGCAAAACCTGTTGTCAGGTCCCACAGAAGTGGTGACGGAGCAGAACGAGCCACCAAGACGGTCGACGGGCGAGGACGTCTCGGATTCTGAGGACAAGTATAGTACTTCTTCGTTGAGTGCGGACATCGTCAAATTAGTGCAGACGGGTTTGTCGGTGTCTTCTGAGAAAGAACGCGGAGATTTTCCGATTGAGTTGTATATACACAACTGGTGACAGAAAAAAAAAACGAGATGTTGGTCGGGTGGGAATGCAAAGACAGAGCGGCAACAGGCGGGAAGAGTGAGGCGATGTTGGGACGAACGTGAACAGGAGAACGGCACATGTGAGACACACGAAGAATCGGGCTCAACGAGGCGTGATGAAAAAAAAAAAAAGTATCAACAACACGAACTGGAATGGGGAATTGGATTCAAAAACAAAAACAAAAGAGTTCACTGATGTTCGCAGAGGATTCCAGTTTGCGCACCCCGGGCCACATCGGCGGCTTGCCGCTTGCTAACAAGTATCAATTTGGGTGGGGGTGGGGGAAGAGAGATGAGTGAGGTATGTTCATAAAAACAAACGCACTTGGCTGAGATCTCTCATTTGCACTCACAGGCTACACGTGACCAAGCTGCGGCCTCTCTGCACACTAGCTCTTCTTTTTTTTTTTTTTTAAGCCTTCGTGGCTGTTGTAGTTCTTGTTGCTTTACAGTCTTGTATGCTGACGGTTTCGCCCAAAACACGCCAGCGGGAAACAAACAGGGCGATACAAAACGGGATGAAATCAAGTGGCTCAACAGCGATGGACCGACCGGGAAAGAAAAAAAACTTTCAACTGAGTTCGCATGCGATTCATTATCCACAAAAGCAAAGCATCACATATCCATTGCCCTCTTGATCCTTGTCTCTGGCATCTACCTGCTGTTTTCTTTTCATCATCTCTTTCGTGTTTTGTTATTTTTTTTTTTTTGTATGTATGTGTGTGTTTCTGTTTTTTTTTTTTTGTTTTTACCGCGTAGGCTTTTTGTTGTCGCCAGTACAGGCGTGTCATTGGCGTCATGGGAGGTCCACTGCCGCAGCTGGGATCACCCACAGTGTGTACCAGAACGTGTTGATTCCTGTTGATCGAGACCTCACCAAACAAACAAAATACCATTCATTGGCAGACCGCAAGACGTGGGGCCGGGAAAGGTAGCAAGGGGAGGAAGGGAGAGGGAGGGGGGTAAACGCACTCCATCTGTGCACGTCATAATCTTACAATTCAGTCCCCAGTACATCCCGCGCGCCGCTTTTCGCGCCACACCGCCACTTGCCGCAGCGGCCCACTAGTCGCTACGCATCTGCTTGTTGCGCTTCGCCTGGCGGAGCAGCACGTCGAGCTGGCTCTGCTTGACGCGGTACAGCACGTAGGGGAAGAGCGCCGGAATGACACCCAGGAAGAGGTATGCGGTAGTCTCCTTGATGTAGCGGGCGTGCAGGCGGTCGTACCGTTCACGGGTGAGAACGGACACGACGCCACGGAAGCTCTCATCGTCGACACCCTCACCGCGGAAGAAGGCGTCTCCTTCGCGAATGAGGTTGCTGATCGCGTTGTGCGCCGTCGCGGGATTGCCCTGCTCGAGGTTGTACGTCACGTGCGCGACGCCTACGGGGTAGTTGCCGAGTGCGGGAGGGGTGACGGTGTAGCGGAGGCTCTCCGAGGCGCCGTAGGGGAGAGATTCAATGGTCTTGGTCTTTTCGGACGAATCGGGGAGGATATCAGTGATCACAACGTCGAAAGCGGGGCTCTGTCCGTAGTTGGACACCGTGACAACGATTTCAACAGAAGAACCGAGAACGATGTCATCGCTGGAGGTGCGCTTCGAGACAAACAGAAGCGGTGTCGTGCTCTCATCAGCGGCAATCTCCGCCGCCGCGAAGGAGGCAGAGAACGCGGCGACGATTAGCAGCACAGTAAGGAAAAGGTGCGTGAATTTCATATTAACGCGTTTGAATAGTAATTGGATTAGATTTGTGGTGAGGGTACTTTTCTTTTGCTTCTTCTGGGGACAGAGAATCAGAAAAAGCGAGCACGTTCGGGACTCTTTGGAATGGAGAAAGAGAAAGATCGGGAAAGAGCAAGAAGGGGTCGTCAGGAATGGTAGGCACCTGTGAATGCTGAATGTGCGACACAGATAAGGGTGAGTTACACTACATCGAAGGTGCGCGGCGCACATTGAGAATGAGATGAACAGAAGGAAAAAGAAAAGCGAGCAAAGAAAATCTCTGCCGGGTAAATTTCCTCCAGGGTTGCTTTTTTTTTTTGTCCGTACGCATGTCCCTCATCATCCTGCTTCCTCGAGCAGTTGTGCCACCGAGTGTGGTTCTTCGTTCAGTGTATGTGTGTGTGTACGTTTGTTTGGTGTATGATCTGCTCTGAATTGGGGTGCTGCATCTATGCAGAAAGTGTCTGTGATGGCCTTCGATGTGGGTTGCATTTCCATGTTATTTGTTTCTGTTGTCGGCCCACTGCGAGATCTTCGTTGGACACGATCTACCGTTGTTGGGGCAATGAGCGTGGTCTGGCCAATAGCGCTGCGAGACACGCAAAACAACAACAAAAAAAGGAACGGAAAGCAGGCACCAGCAACGGAAGGATGTTCCGAATTGGGAACGGAAAAGGGGAAAGTAATAGCAAACGTTTATGAATCTCTTGATCACAGCTTGAGCTGCTCCAAATTCTCCATCGTCATCTCCGTCAGGTTGACGCGGTGATCACGCAGGTGCTGACACGTCCTCTGGTGTCCATGAAGTTGACAGAGATGAGCAAACACGCGCCGCGCAGCGGCCGTGATCTGCCCAATATCGACCAAATGCTCGACGCAACGATCCACGTAGTCCCAGTCTTTGGTATCCACTGCGTATGTGAGCAGTGGTGCAACTACGTCGACATCGCCGAGCACGCGAGCGTGCTCCAAGTGTTCGGAAAGTGTCTTTAAATCACAGCCTTCACGTAAAATGTGAGGGAGGGCCTTGTGGTAGGGCACTGAGTTCTTCGGGCATGCAGAGATCATGGCCAGAACCTTCTCCCAGCTGAATTGCTCCATCAACGGCCACAAGCCGGCCACATCGCTGCGCGTGAGTCGCACACGCCGCATCAGCTCAAGCGCAACATCCCAGCGTTGCTCCTTTAAAGCCACGTGTGTGAGGTTGCTGCGAGTGACAGTGGCGAACGGTACGTCTTCGATGAGCTTCTCTTCCCAACGCTCACCAGCACTCTTCAACAGCACGGCACACGCCTCGGCCACAGCGATTTGCTCTGCGACAGAAGACACGTGTGCGCCACTGATAGCCGCCCCGATCGTCTTACCGTCGCCTTTGTTGAGAGCTTCCCAGAATGCTCCCCACTCGACCTCCTCCGCCGTTTTGCGCTGCAGAATGGACGACAGACGCATCTTCTCATTGAAGCGGTGCTTCACATCGTCGACCCCCACGCCCGTTGCGTGCATCACGGCTGTCAGGAGATCGTACGTATCTGCGGGTGGCGCGTGGTACGGGTGGCGAAGATAGATATCCAACGCACGCAGCCAGTCACCTGATTCGAGTGCGCCATGAAATGAGGTGGGCAAGGGAGCCGCTCGCCACGCCTTCTCGATGCTTCGTGATTTCATTGCCTTTTTGCGCAACGTGGTGAAAATGTTCGCAAGACAGTCTCACAACAACAAAAAAAAAAAAAAGTGGTCAGGGAGAGCGGGATGGAAGAAGAGGGAGGAGGAAAGGATGAGAAGGAAAAAGAGAGAAAGCTCATCTATCCGACCTTGACGTCGGTCACACGCGTAAAGATATGTAAGGGGGCGTCGTCGCTGTTGCTGTGAGGTGCAGAGAGAGGCGAGCAGCGAAGCCCATCACCGCGCACAGTGAGCAGCCCAACTCCGAGGCCCGCAAGGACAGCGTGGTGACCAGCACGTGATACACGTACTCCCGTGGGTTCTGTAGTGCCTGATGGCCTCTTCATTCTTCATCCATCGATACATCGATCAGACCTATTCGTCACACAGTGTTGTGTTTCCGCGTTGGTAGACACTTATTCTCGTTTCGTTGTCGGTCTCTCTGCTGAATTGAAGTTTCTTTGAGATAGACTGAAGAACAAAAAGGTGGGTGGCGTAGCGTTCACAACATCGGGAAAGAGAGCTACGCCCAGTCTTTCATAGCGAGAGAGGACAAAAGACGGTAGAGCAAAAAGGGGGAATGCGACAAGAGACTCAATGTGAGCGCCACGCATTCCGTTCTAAAATGTGCTCGCATCTTGCCGTCGCAATGAACGGTGCAACTGGGTGGGGGGAAAGAATGTACATGAATAATTCATCTCGCATTTCTCCTTGTGCATTGCCTTCACCATGTCGTGCTGCTAGACTTGCTGATCGCAGCTGAGTGGGCAACATCAACAAGGAATACAAGACAGAGAGAGAGCGAAACGTAGGGTAACAAAAGAGCGACAGTGAAGCAAGAGACTAGAACAATAGGCCTCATCAGTGAAAAAAAAGGGGGGTCAGCAGCACCAACACACATGGGGGGAAAACAAGACAAAAGGTCGTGGGGAAAAAAAGCACACAAACTCGCGAGTGAGACTATTTTTTGCCAATCATAGGGAGAAAGCGCTCTCTTTCGTCAGGTTTGAGTGCCTTCACAGGTGCGAATGAGCCAAGTTGTGGCAGGTGCTGCTCGAGAAGTTGAGCACGGGCACGGCGAATGTAGGCCTGAATCTCCTCTTCGCGGCGACGGTCACTTTCCTCAACTTCCTTGGCCAGACGCATCTCCTCCTCCTTTTGCCGCCTGCGCTCGTCAACGCGGCGCTGTGCCTCGGCTATGTGCTCCTTCTTCAGCTGCAGCTGCTTTTGACGGTTGAGCTCTGACATCTTCGTCTCCGCAGCCAACTGCTCCATCACCTGCTGCCGATAACGCATCTCCTCGGCCTTCTCCTCCTCCTGGGCTGCTTTGCGCCTTGCAATGAGATCGAGATTCTCGCGTGTGACAGCGGCCGCCATGCGTTCGCGGCTCTCTTTTTCAGCTTGCATCAAGGCACTTTCCTTCGCAAGGCGTTCCTCCATGTAGTACTCGTGAAGAAGATCCTCCAGTTCCTGCTTCTTTTGCCGCTCTTCCGCAATGCGCTTGCTTTGCGCTTCTAAGACGCGCGCCTTTGCCTTCTCACGTTCGACAGAAGCCTTGTTGTCAATCTCCTTGCGGCGAGACTGCTCGGCCAAATAGGCGGCGATGGCCCTCTCCTCCTTTGCTTCACGATCGCGCTCGGCCTTCTTAATTGCCGCGCGGAGCTGAAAGAACTCATCCTGTTCTTCCTGAAGCTTTCTTTGCTTCTCACGCTTGGCAAGGTTCTCTAAAAAGTCACGTTCCTGAACGCGCGCCACAACGGCATCCACTGCAACACGCTCCTTTTTCCGTTCCTCTGCCTCCTGGAGCGTACGCAGCTGGTGTTGCCGGATCAACTCTAGTTGCATTTGTTGATGCGCGCGGAATTTCGCCATCTCTTCCTGATGCCGCTTTGCCTCTTCCTCCTCTTGGCGGATTTCCTCGGCGCGGAGGCTGGCCAGGTATTCACGCTGCTCATTCACCTCCTGCTCCTTGGCAGCGGATTTGTCTACGACTTGTTCAGCGCGTGTCTTGCGGAGCTGGGCATCTCGCAGCACCGCCTCCAGCTCACGCACCTCGGGATAGTCACGTACCAGTTGGAGCATTTTTGCGTCCTTCAAGTCGAGCCGCTGCTCCTCAGCAAGCTCGTCGGCAAGGGTCTTTTCCGCCGCAGCAGTCCGAATTGTGCGTGCACGGCGTGCCTCGAACTCCTTCTCGGCCTGTTGGCGGGCCAGCTCCTCTTGGATCGCCTTGTATCGGTTGACGCGCCTCAGGCGCTCCGCCCGGGCATCTGTGTTGTTCATTCTTGCGTGCGCTGTGTGCACGTGTGCGTCTGCACAATAGTCTTGCGAACGGTGTGGTGCTGTGCAACGCGTGAGAGGCAGTAAGTGAAAAAAAAAACGGCGGAGCAGCCAGAAAGGAAGAGAAAAAAAAACAGTAATGCACGACAAGGAAAGGCCAAAACAAAAAGCAAGAGGTAGCAAGAGGTAGCAGGGGGGTAGGCGGTCAGTGGAGAGGGGCTTGGGCATGGGAGTGACACGTGAAGACTTCCGGTAGGTAGTTTTCATTCACGCCGTTATTCATGAACTCGTGGTGTATCGGTGCAAGTAGGAACACGCCGAAATGAGGGTGCGTGGAAAGGGGAAAAAAAAAGCTCAACAGATGTCAAGACTAGTGGCCACAGAGGCAAGTCAGGCAACGCGGCGGCTAGACCTGACCATAACCGCGGAGGTATGTGGGTGAGAGAGGCAGGCAAAATGCGGCATCCTGCACAGAACACCGTCGCGAGGTTTTGAAAGCGCTGGAGCGAACGAGGTGCTCTTGCGTCATCTGCAACAAGGCTCTTTGTGTATGTGCATTAGTAGAAAAGGGGGAATTGGTTGCAACAGATTAGCAAATACGCAAACGCAAACAACTGTACTATCTTCTTCCTTCATGTAATCCCCTGTCTGTGATGCCGACACAGTCGATTACGGGCAGATAAAAGGAGGGGACGGCATTGCCGGTTTTCGGTTTGTTTAACAGTTCTTCATCCTTAACGGATTGAGGTTCTCGGGCATTCATTTTTCTAATTTCGGTTAACGTTCTTTTCTTCAAGGCAAACAAAACAAAACAAAAGTGCAAAGAGGGGGTCGTGATTTGGCTTTCCAACACAAAGCCCACATTCCATAGCGACAGGCGAATGGTGTGCTCCGAGCACATCTCATCAAAATGCCCGGTGTTAGGTGCCGTGCCGGGGAGGGGGGGGGCACTCAAGCCATTGGTACAGCGTTGTCGCCCTGGCCGTCCGGAATAATGTCGTGCTCCGTTGGAGGAGCCTTGACACCCTGACGTTCGTACTCGGGGTCGAACTGCTCCAGAAGAAGCGGAACCGGTTGTCTACGCTCTTCGATCGCGGACGCAAATTCCTGTCCCACACGACGGCCGTATTCGGACACACAAGGGCTCTCCTTTGAGTACAGGACAATCAGAGGAACGCTTGGGGAGGTGCGATAGCGGTAGTGAAGGGCTGCCACGGCGGTATCCGCATCGTCAATTGAGCTAAACGTGACCTCGGCGTACCGGTGGTGTCCTTCACCTTTTACCTCGACGTTCTTGACTTCCCCGTATGCGGAAAACAGGCGTTCAAGGTACTGTGCATTGGCCACCGTTGAGAAGTTTGCCACGAACAACACTACGAGCTGCGGCATCGGTGTGGACAGCTAGTGAGCTCTGTAGGAGATGAGAACAGAAACAGAGAAAGTGAGATGAGTGGAATGCGACGAACACAAAGAGAGTGTGTGTGGAGCCAAACAAAAGCACCGTCTTCACGGAAACGACAAAAAGGGGGTAAAGAAGGACCGTCAATCGTCAGTGTCAACAATTCCACCCCACTGTTGTTTGTGTGGACAAGTGACTGTGGAGAAGGTGGTGGATAAAAGAAGGAGGCCTGTTGTGTACAATTGAAAGAAAGCACCTGGTTTATGGGAGGCTGTGCGTCTGTGTGTGTGTGTGCGTGCCTCTGATGCGCAAGCCTAGCAGGTGTTTTTTTTTTTTTTTGAAGCAGGATATGAAGCAGGGCCAGGGGGAAATGTGTTATAGGTTATAGACAGTGCAATTCTGCCGTATGACACTTTGAGTTTGATCAACTAGAGAAGGTACCTCCGGGCAAAGACGTTGCGACGTAGTGAGACGAGGAAGATGGAAGTGGAAGCAGAGATGAGTTGTACTGGAAAGAACAGCAGTCGTGACTCTTTTCGAGGTGCCATAACGCGCACAGGAAAGAGTCCCAAAAGAGAAGAAAGAAGAAATATACGGATCCCCGGAGGCATTCACATCACAGTGCGATGCATCCCAGCTCGAGCAGAACGAAGCCTTTCCGTGTCGCGCAAGACAAATCATGTCTGAGGTCAACGCGTCTGTTCATTGTGTATACACATGTCTGAGCGTGTAAATGCAGGGGCAAGGTGATGGTGAGGAGGAGGGGGCGTACATGATGTACATATATATATATATATTTGTCAGCACTGAGAGTATTATTTTGCGGGCGGAAAAATTGTAGGGTTAGGCTTTTGAGTCACAATTGCTCAGCCGACACATGGAACAACAAAGCGAACGTGTTCAGTGTTTCGTCTTGCGAGTCATGGAACAGTCCAGAAGAAAAACAAGAGGAAAAACAAAAAGAGAGGAGCTGTTTGGATTTGTGTTATTTTGTGGAATGCCCGGTGCGTTTCCTCCACTGGGTACGAGATTCACAAGTTCAATCCCAGCGTAGGCAGGGAAGCACAGCCGAGCATAGAAGAGGAAAAAGGGGGGCGACCTCCGAAGAAAACAAAACGAGGTCTGTGCACCCCCAGCAAAGGCGGTCAGACTGCCTCAGTCACATCATTGCCAGGTGCACACACGCACACACACACACACACACACACAATCACATCACTGGTCCGAGTAGCACCTGTCACCATCTTTGCTTACGTGCTCGGGGGCTTGCGGTTGAGCTTCATGTGCGCGCTGAGAAGGTGGCCTGCCGCAAGACCAGACATGAGGGAGAGCTCACCACACAGCACCGCCGACGCGACGAGACGCGCCACTTGACGGGAGTTTGTGCCAGGCTCCTCCTTGTTTGCGCCGGCACAGCCCACGAGCTCAAGCATCGCGCGCTGGGCGGGGAGGCCCGTACCGCCACCCACCGCACCAACCTCGATGCTGGGCATCATGACACTGATGAGCAGGTCCTCGCCAACCTTGTCCATCGATGTGAGGCACGTCGCGGACTCCACGACCTGCGCTGGGTCTTGGCCAGTGGCAATGTACACAGCCGCCACCACGTTCGCGGCATGGGCATTGAAGCCGCCGATGGACCCGGCGAGCGCTGAGCCCGTCAGATTCTTGTCCTTGTTGAGTGACACCACGCTGTCGACAGTGCACTTGAGCACCTTCTCCACCACGTCTGCCTTGACCGTCGCCTCTGCAATGACCGACTTGCCGCGGCCTTCGATCCAGTTCACCGCAGACGGCTTCTTGTCCGTGCAGTAATTGCCAGAGAGCGCGAGCACACGCACGGAAGGGATGTGCTCCTTGAGCACTTTCAGTGCCTTGTCGCAGCCCTTGGTGATCATGTTCATTCCCATGGCATCGCCCGTGAAGGCAGAAAAGCGGATGTGCACCTTGTGGCCGGCGATGGCGCACTTGATGCTCTTGAGCTTCCCAAAGCGGGTCGTGGACTCGAACGCGTCCTTGAGCACCTGGAAGTTCTCCTCGCAGAACTGGTAGACTTTGTGGGCCTCCTCCAGGCTGTCCACCTCCACCACGGGAGCACGAGTCATACCTTCTTTGAGGAGTACTGTCTTGATGCCACCGCTAAGGTTCACCGCACGGGCGCCGCGGTGCGTGCTGGCGAGCAGCGCACCCTCGGTCGTGGCCATAGGTATGTTGATCTCCTTTCCATCCATGAGGACAGGTCCGGCGATACCAAGAGGGATCGGCACGTAGCCAACAATGTTCTCACAGCACTGGCCAACTACACGGTCCCACTGGTAGTCGCGGAAGGGCACGGTGTCGAGGGGGTGCTTTGCCGCTGAGGACGGTGCACTGGTGCTCTGGACTATACGACGACGAATGTCAATGGCACGCTCGTAGTCCGGCGCCAAGGCTTGCTCCAGCCCGTAAAAGGCAATTTTCTTGTTCGCCACAGCAGCCATGATCTCCTCATCGCTCTTGCCATTCCACGTTCCCTTCCCAGCCGCAGCGGCGGCGAGAGCAAACGTGCGACGCATGATGTTTTGTTTAGTTAATTTTTGGTGTCTTGCTGTTCTGCGCGCGAGTCAAGTGGTGTACTGTGCTTGAACGATGAGCGGATGGAATTGTTCTTCACAGCGCAACAGGAGAGATAAAAAAAAAAAGAGATAATAAAAAAGGTCTCTGCGAATTTGCTGTGACGATTGAATAATGACTTGATGAATAAAGATGATGATTGGAAGAAGGACTGAAAAAACTACATGAGCAGCCCAAGTTGGGCAAGGGCACGAGTGGGTGACCGAAAAAAAGAAAGGAGGAGATAAGAGTTGTAAAATAGCTGAAATGTCAAGAACGAAGCCAGAGTTGGCAAGAAGGGGAGAAAGGCACACGAACACACTTATCGCAAATGCCCACTTCAGCACACCACTGCCGCTCAAGTGGTGTGTGCTTTCGCTCAAGGGTGTGTGGGAACGTCCCACTCACACTGAACCACGTACCCTGTCAAAATGGGGTACTGGTGTGCACGACATGCCTTTGATCCTTCACATATAAGGTACGCGTGAGCACTACTCGGGTGGCGACGCATATGCGTCCGGAACGCACATCTCCGCTGCACATCACTGTAATCGGGAAAAGATGTGCGGCTGAAGAGCACGGCACTTCGGAGTGACAGTGTGTCACGGATGTTGATTTCATTAGTGTTGCCATTGTTTTTTTTTTTTTTTTTTTAGTAAAGAGTCAAAAACCAAAGAAAAGATGTATGGTCAAAAAGAGCATGGAAACACGCGCTTACTTCTTGCTGGGGCGGAAGGGCACCTTGCTGGTGTAGCGAATCTTGCGCTTCTCCACGGGGCGGGCACGCACGGTACGGCTGTGGATGGCGCAGGCAATGCAGAAGCGTTGCTTCATGTACAGCTTGGGCATGGGGAACTCCTTGCTGTAGATAGGGGACGCCTCAGCCACATCTCGGGCAGAAGCGGCATCCAACATGCGGCGGACGACGAAGCGACCGACGGCCTTGTCCTTGGGGGTCAGGCGACCGCAGTTGAAGCAGTGCACCGGCTTGACGCGGCCGCGGCTGCTCGGGGGCTTGGAACGACCGTGATTGCGACGCTTGGTGGTCATGATGCTCTTTTCTATTTGGAGAGAGCCAATATGTACACGCATCACAGGTGAAAAAAGATGGGGGAGTGGTTGCAAAAAAAAAAAAAAAAGGTGGGTATGATCGAGGAGAAAGTATGTGGAGAATGAGACACGAAACGATGAAGAAAAATAGACCGACTGCGAGGCAAACATGGGGAATGGCAGGAGGAACTCAGACGTCCCGCCCATCGTCACACGGCTCACACTTTCGTGCTGGAAACGAATGCCAGCGCATCAGCAACGTGCTTGCCTAACCACCAGGCGATGAGAGAGAGAGAGAGAGGGAAGAGGCACGTTTGACACTCGTGATGCTCCTGTGGTGTTCACTGCCCACTTTGTCTTTGTAGTGTCGGATGAGGTAAAGTACAATGGAAAGAATAAGCAAGGAGAAAGAGCATAACCAAAAGGGGGAAAGCATGGGGCAAGCCAATAGAGGTGCAAAAGGACAGCCGGCAACTGAATGGTGAGAAAGCCGAGGTGTACAAGACAGGATCTACACGGAAAGGTGCCCTGCGTTCATTCAGGGGAGAACTGTTTCACAAAAGGTGGTGGAAACATTTTCTGGCGGGTTGAGGAAAGCTGTTCCGTGCGGACGTCTGTTTGTGGGGCCATTGCGGGAACGTTCACCGTGCGACCCTCGGGGTCTGGCGCGGTCATCCGGTTCAGCACCTCCTGGTAGCGAGCGTTCATGGCACTGCGTACAGCGGCACCCTCATCAGCCACCGCCGCGTTCACCGAGGGGAAACGTAAAGGTGGCATTGACGCGGGTTTATTATACACCCGCGCACGCACCCACTCCACAATTTGGCGACGCTCCTCGTCTTCACAAGCGCGCAGTCGCTGCACTTGCTCCTCGACGGTGGCTGAAGCACTCTTGCCGTGCTGCAACACGGCCAAGACAAAAGGCAGAGGCAGCACACGATCACTTACCTCGCTGACAGCATCGTAGAGCCTGGAGAAGATGGTCTCTTCGGCCATCCTTCGTTGCGTTTGCAAAGCGTCGATCTCCATCGCCAAAGCCGTATTTTCAGATGTGACTGACTGCAGAGAGCGGCGTAAGTGGTCCAGCTCTTTGCCGATCGTGCGCGCGGCCCAGCTGTTCTCCTCCAGACCTGCACTCAGTCGCACTCTGAGCGCTCGCTCCTCCGCTCGGTTGCGAGCGATGACTTGTTTGAGAGCACGGCAGGCTTCGTCAGTCTCATGGACAGCGTCCGATCTGCCATCCTCTGTGCCCTGCGCTACGCCACGCTCATACGCCTCGTCGGAAGTGCGCTCGCACTCAGACCGGTGATGGCGCTCGCGCGAGGCCATTTCATTCAGCAACTCTTGGCGAACTTCACGCAGTTCATCCGCGGCCTGAGCCCGCTCTTTTTCGAGAAGATTAGAGTAGTAAACAGCATCACTATTCATTTTCTGGATACGGTTCTCACATTGTTGCTCTTTCATTTGGAATTCTTCGCGGAGTCCTTGCAAGGTGGACTGGAGCAGTTCCAGTTGTGATGCCACCTGTGCCCGGCGTTCCTGCTCCTCAGCAGCGTGCTCCTCGGCGTTTTTCGCCTTGGCCTCAGTTGTGCGGAACGTGACGAGCGCAACCTGCAACTCCGATTTGGTCTCTTGTATTTCCTTCTCAGTTGTGTCAACAAGAACCTTGGTGGACTGTAGCTGCCGACTTAAGTCCTCCAGCTCTGTCTGGGCTCGCCCAAGCTGATTCTGTGTGTTCACAATCTGGCTGTCGAGGTCGATGCGCTCCTCTCCGGTCGTGTTGACCGTGTCTTGTTGGCTCAATTCAAGTTCCTCAGACGTTCGCATCAGCTTTGCCTGTTGCTTCAGCAGCTCTCGGTGACGTTGCTCCAGCTCCTCAGAAATTGTCTTTTTCTCTTCCAGCGACTGCTGGGCGTCATGGGCGTCATTTAGAAGTTTCTCCAATGAGTACTTGAGCTGCGCGGACGACAAGTTTTTTGGCTTTGACGCAGCCTCATGTCGCTTGATCGCTGAATTGAAGCTACCAAGCTGTTGACGGGTCTCGCGTAATTGCTGGGTGAGAGTGAACACTTCGTCTCGCAAACGGTCGACGAGGAGAAACTGCTCCTGGTTGAACCCAAGAGATGCACCCTGTGTTGAGGAACCTCGCCCGTCAGCCGGCGCCGCCCTGTCAGCACCACCAGTCTCAGGGCCGCTGTGGCGCACTACGCCGCCATCCGTAATTTGCAACGCCTCAGAATTCGCCGAGGTGTCTTTCTTGTGCGCAACGGTGACGAAATAGCAAAGGGAAACACTCGGTCCGCTCCCTTTTCGCAGCGCAGCAGGCACCACCATCAGACGCTTGCCACCCTCATGCATTCCCACCACCATGCTCTCAAACCCCTTCATGGACGCGCTCACGTTAAAGTGGCTTGCTGGCACAGTAAAGCCGTACAATTTCTCGTGTGAGGCATCCAGCTTGCTCCCCAGTGAGGGGGTTTTGCTCTCTGCCCCTGACAACTGAACAACCCAGTATTCGTAGTTCACCTTGACAGTGTCCCCAGCGAACACCGTTTTGGTCCCATTACCTGCCGTCACATCACACACAATAGCGTTCTCCATCGGCTCACCGGCGCAGCCGAACATTGCAACGGCCACATGGGCACAGAACGTTCGTGCAGTGGCCTCGCTGCCAAAATTCACGGACCAAAACGCGTTGTTCTCATCTCGGAAAGAAACGTACTCTCCTTGCAGAGCAATGCTCGCGCCGGTTTCATTGCTCGGCGTAATACGTGCAATGCACACGTATGTCCCGCTGCTGTTATAACAGCCTAGTCGGTAATTGTGGTCATCGGGTGATGCCACGATAGCGCACCCAGACTCACCCAAATTCTTGTATTGTGATGTTGCAACATCAAAACTAAAAAGAGTGCACCGAGAGGTGAAAATATGTTGGGCAGAGGTTGACATTCATGCGACTCTGGTTTCAGAAAGAGAGGGTACACCACTAAAAGCAGAAGAGTTGGGAAATTCAGTCACAAATATACGTGAAATGCTGTTCTGATACCGAGTCACTTTGACACATAGAAAACAAAAAACGGACGGCCGGGACTAATACGAAACAACATCCACAGAGAAAAAAAAACGTGCAAGAAGAGAGCAGCAAAGTGATGTATGTTGGTTGGTTGGCATTTGGCAAACATGGAAGATAAAAAGTGAAGTTGACAAACAAGTCTTGTTGAAACGAGGGTGCCACGGTGTGTCATTTTCCTAGATGAAATCTTTCGGAAAAAGCCGAGTTAGGCAAACCCGATAAGTCAACTGTGTTCGCACATATGTGACATTTCTTTGCTCGGAAATAGTAGCAGAAGAAGAATAGTGATACACCTCATTTTTTTTTTTTTTTAGGGGGAGGGCGTTGATAATGTCTGAGTCCTTTCCTTTTTGGCAAAACGGGCACCACCAGGCAGTTCTTCGCAACTGCCTTAAACAACAACATCATAAACGCAACTGGTATTTTTGTCCTCGTTCATGCATTCACTATCGGTGGTGTTGCTTTTTGTTAGTGACAAAACCACTGTTGAGGCCTCCTGTAAGTATCGGTTCAACCTCTGGCTTGATTGCTACTGACGAAATAAGCAGCTATTTCACATGTTTCCAGATTTCAAGCCATGTGAACACGCGGGAGATGGGACAAGAAATCGGCAGGTGAAAACAAAATGAGCCGCCAACAGAAATGCACGTTTTTTGTTTACGCTTTTCGAGGCGACGACGGGCTAATCTGAGGGGTTTGCGTCTACAAAGTCAGCCATTCGTCCTCGTTAACTGTTTTCTGTAATTCACAGAAATCGATATCAGCCATGTCAAGCTCCTTGTCGTACAGTGGCAGCCACGGCACAAGCTGATCGCGCTCCTCTGGGGTGAGCGCAATGACCTGATCAAGAACACGGAGAAGAGAATCACGGTCAAGATACCCGGGAGGGAGTAAAACATTTCGGATGCGAACCTTGTCAAATGGAATGCCAAATACAAAGCTGGCGCGTCGAGAAATGCCCTCCAGCTGCTTCTTATGCGGCATCTGCCGGTTTCGAAGCCAATGGTTATCAGAGGCAATGGTAATCATGAACAAATCACTACCCTTCTTGTACAAAAAATCGGGCAACCCATACACGGAGTCATCAACCGTAATCGATGTTCGGCTCTCTGCAAAGTCGAAGAAAATCTCCTCGGTCGCGGGGTTGCTAAATAAGATGCGGCCACCCTCTTTTGCACCGCCATCGCCGTACTTGTGAATAAAAATATTGGTGACGAATCGTGAAAAGGAGTTCCTGTACCCTTTGCTGGGGTTGAAGCCTAAAAAGTCGTAGACAATGTCAATTTGAGGAAACTGAGTCACGACGGAGCTTAGCAATTGTGTGAAGGGGTTTTCTTGGTTCACGGAAAGGGAGCCGGTGCGAGGGTCGGCAACAATCGTCCGCGAAAAGGCATCGTCAAATGTCCCAAGCAATCCAAGCCCGTAAATGCAGCTAAGTCGCTCCAGCAGTTTGTGATCCCTAGCGCCATATACTTCCAACCGCAAGAAAGCATCTCGGAGAGCTTTTGCCTTGTTCACGTCCCCCTTCCAGCGGAGTTTCGCAGCCTCTTCCTGGAGCCAGCTCCGATTCTTCTGGCGAACCTCCTCAGGTGTGACACCCGTAATCTCGCTCACTAAGGCGAGATCGGCATTTACTGCCTCCATCTGCTTCCCATGAGTGATGCAGCAGCTTTTCAGAAGGTCGCGTTGAAGCATAACCTGTTCCCTTTGTGCCGTTTGCATGAGAGGGGGGATACGGAACTCCCATTTATTCAGTCGCCAGCGAGAGATGATGGTCTCAGTGGCTTCCAGCAGACCAAGCATATCAGCTTCTCTGGCGCCGCTGTCAGTATACTTTTGCCTCAATTTGTCATGATCAAATACGACAGACTCGTACGTGGCATGAGAACGAACAGTATGCAGTGCAAGCACCTGCAGTATGCCGGAACGCAGACGTTGCATCTCGTCACAGTACGTACAGCACGGCGACCAAATATGAAGCAATTGGCAAATGAATATAGTCAGAATCAGGGTGGGTGCAGAAGACCTTCAAAATAAATGTAAAAATGGTGAAGCTCAACGTCACACACCAAAATAAAAACCACAGAGAGAAACAGAGAGTAAGAACAGTCAATTCCTTAGCAATTAAAACAGACACACACGGGTGGACGCAAACGAACAAACAAAAGCAAACTTTAAAGTTTATTATCGATAATGATATTTTGCGATTCGCGCCGATGAGATGGGGATACATGAAGGCCGGAATATGAGCAGGAAAGACGAATTAGAAAACCAAAGCGACACCCGCACTGACCATGAGTGTGGAGAGACGAAAAAGGGCAATGATGAGCAAACCCTAATTAAGGAGTAGTGCAGATCAAGTCCTAAGTAGAGTGATACCACCTGCGCGAGAAGAACCTACTGGCTGCACAACAGAAGTGCCAGTCGTTCGGAAATACACAGGAGTGCATAACTACTCTCTTCTATTAGGAACATGTCATTTTAAACTCCTCAGATACATGGAAAGAATACTACTGTTGAAAAGAATATTCAAAAGCCTGTGTAGTTTTAACATACAACTACGCAGGTTCTTTTTTTTTTTTCTTTCATTTTCACTCCTTTCTCATGCTGGGGTTTCTGATTAGCCTGAGCCTGAATTGTTGTTGTGTTGGGTATTTTCTTTTTGAAATGGACGTTGTTGACCGTCCCATTGTGGCAAAAGGGGAAGAAATGCAACAGAGCCACATAAAAATAAATAATACGTGGCTACAAAAAAAAAACGTTGATTCCTTTGCTAAATAATCTACACGTTTAGCAGCAGTGTTTGAAACACTTATTTCCTACTATCAAGAAAAGAGATTTGGGTCTCACTTACGGACAGTACAAATGTCAAGTTGAGCACAGAATCAGCGAACACGAAAGAAAAAAAAGATACGAGAGGCTAAATGAGGGTGAGCGTACTGAACGTAGAGTAAATCCAATTAGGATGACTGACGTGATCCAGTACGCTCACTTCTCATCTCTGGATCAGCAGGATTGGAACTCCATAAATGCTCAGTTCCCAATCATTATTTTTCCCCCAGCACGCTTAAGCTCTGATGGTGTGTATTTGAAATTGGTCGGTAGACTTAGAACGACTCCTGTGAGTGAATGTGGCGGAGCCACTCCGCATCCAGAGTACTGCCACCCCACTCGATGAAGTTGTTGTCTAAAGATTGGTGCATAGTCTGGTCCAGGAATGGTTTCTCACCGTATTCTCCAAACGCGTTAGCACCTAGAAACTTCGGAATCCCAAACGGAAAAATAAAGTAACAAGGGAAAAACCACATGAGCAACCGTCGAAGCATTTCCCACGTGGTTTCATACCGGCGTGTATCGCGGTCGATCCACAGCTCCTGCCGTCCCCAGCCAAAGGCCATCCAAAAGTTCAGCTGGTATTGGGGGAAAACGGAAGTGTTGGGTGCTTCACGCGCGTAGTTAAACGGATACTTGGCCTCATTATGCATCTCAAACTCCTGGTACCGGTAGAGACGGCGAACGTTTCGGCGCAGCATCTTGGCGCACTAGAACTATATGACTGGTGTATCTTAATTTCACACTACTATGTTGCTGGGACTACAAGAGGAATCAGAAGAATGTCTTGAATTGTTTTCGTGGACACCGAAAAGCAGATCAAGACAAAAACAAAAGGAAAGTGACACTCACTTATACTACTAATGGCAAATAGTTATATATACATATATATATATATATATGCGCGTGCATGCATTTACGGTAAGTTTTAGGAAAGAAAAATAATAAGGGAAGAGCAAGGAGAGTTCACAATTGTTTCACCATGTGCTGTCAAGAGATGACGAGGGTTTTGAATAGTCGCAAAAATCTCACCGCCACAACCCCAGTGTTACGGCCGGGATGATAGCTGTTCAATTTCTGATGTCCAACGTGTTGGTGTGCCATTTTTCTGCAGCAAAAGTCATATTGCTACCGTCAATCATCCTGACGAAGTGAAATAAAAAGGTTGGGCTGCCAAGAGTACTCTCGCGCTTCAGGAGCGCTGCAACGCCGTAATTTAATTCAAGTTTCTGTTGGTGCACGCTATCTCCAAATATGATGGAAAAAAAAAAAACGAGACTTCAAAACGGCAACATCCCAATAATTTGTCACTTTCGTAATTGCTGGCCTGGACGCAACACAAGTTTTCGTGTTTTTTTTTTTTCTCTCCTCTGGCCGCTTCGGGAAATAATGTCCTGCTTGGTAGTGCCAGTAAAAACTGGTGCACAAAACAGAACGACGCAGCCCCTGACGACGGGCTTGCAGAGACAACAGTTTGAAGAGAGCACCAATGAGGACGTCAGCATGCCCGTTCACTCAACGATCTTCATCATCGGCGTCAAAGACGCCTTCGCCCAGTTTCCACCATGCTAGGGTGTAGAACATATGAAGATCATGATGTTTCTCTTGCTCATTCAAATCACTCCAGTTATCGCCCAGGACGGGCCAGTGGTACATGGAGCGGTACGTCGAGAAGTACCAGGGAATATTCTTGTCTAATTTCTTGACAAATCCTGGCTCTTTCATGCCATGTGGGAATTCTCCACGAGTCGTGAGTTCTAAGTTTGCATACTTCATGCAATGAACCGGGCACCGGCGAAACATGGTTACTACCTTGTTTGTCGTGTGTTCTTTGATCTGTCGCGAAAAAAAAAAAAGATGGCATTACATTTGTGTTTGTTGTTGCGATGCAAGCAGATTTATGTGGGTGGGGTGGGGTGTGGGGTCGATGTGGGGCGGGGGTGGTGTGTGGGTTGCTTGTGGTCGGTGGTGGGGAGGGGGGGGGGGGGGTTGCTTGCCCGCGCCCCAGCGGCCCGGCGCAGCCTACCGCACCGGCACCCGGACACCGACAAGCAGCCACCGCCCACCGGCCCCCCCACCGACACACCGACGCCGCAAGGGCCACAAGCAACCACAGAACCCACCCGGGCAACTGGTGCAGCTGAAACGAAGAGGGCCACACCGCGGAGTGCCGAACCGCACGTTGCTTTTCCGGACACACGCCGCTGGCACCCCGGTCCCGCGGCGCTGTGAGTGGCCAAAGCCGCGCCGAGTGGCACCCGTCAGCACACATATGCAGCTCACATGCTCTCCTACAGAACGGGAGCTATTGAGGGCGACTTCTCTGCAACTGCATGTGGATGACTTCAGTGCTTCAGCTGGTCGCGCGGTGGCTTGGCATTTCGCTCTTCGCGGCGCTCACGGGCCGAGGCGGCTTGCACTGCGCACGCCGCAGCGCTGGGGCATGTGGGGCTCCTTTCTCGGGGGCCGGGCGGCGGGCGGGGCGGGGTGCTTTGGCGCGGCCTCGCAGGCGGTGGCCCCCCCCCCTCCCGCCACACACACACACACCAGAGGCCACCAGCGCAAACCCGCCCCGCCCCCCGCCGCGTGGCCCCATCCCCCGCCCCCATCCAATTCTCCTTTTTATTTCATATTTCACATTTCGCACGCGATACCGGACACACCACCATAAATATGTGCATACGTAACTATATACGCATAAATGTGTGTGTTTACAAATTTGTATAATTGGGTTGCCAAAACAACAATGAACATACTACTGATTTCTCACCCTCTCATCGTTTCACAGATACATGATAACACGATTTATCAAAATGCCCATTCAAATTAATATTCATCTCAAGGCTCTCCAGCTGACCAACACGTACTTCAGCACACGCGCTAGTGGCGAAGAGCGCGACCGGCTGATTCTCAATGGTGCCGTACAGGGAAAGGTGGTGACCCGTTTCCCCCCCGAAGCCAGTGGCTTTCTTCACATTGGCCATGCCAAGGCTGCGCTGATTAACCGTATGCTTGCGGACAAGTATGGCGGCAAGATGCTGTTTCGCTTCGACGACACCAACCCCGCAAAGGAGAAGGAGCACTTTGAGACGGCGATTGAGGAAGATTTGGCGACGCTGGGCGTTTCTTACGATGTTGGCCCCACCTTTTCCTCTCAGTACTTTGATTATTTCAAGGAGCGCGCGGAAGAGCTGCTGCAAAGAGGCTTGGCTTACTGCGACAAGACACCACGTGAGGAAATGCAGAAGGCCCGCTTTGATGGCATTCCCACAAAATACCGCGACAATTCCGTGGAGGAGAATGTGCGCATGTGGAAGGAAATGCAAGCTGCGTCCGAGGAAGGCCTTATTACGTGCATGCGCGCCAAGATTTCGATTGATAACCCGAACAAGGCGATGCGCGACCCTGTTATGTACCGCGTCAATTTGACTCCCCACGGCCGCACCGGCACGAAGGAAAATGTCTACCCCACGTACGATTTTTGCTGCCCACTCGTGGACTCTCTTGAAGGCGTTACACACGCACTTCGCACAAATGAGTACCACGACCGTAATGATCAGTACTACTGGTTTTGCGACGCACTGGGCCTTCGCAAGCCCATTGTTGAGGATTTTTCGCGTCTCAACATGGAGTACACTGTCATGTCGAAGCGAAAGCTAACGGCGCTAGTGGAAACAGGTGTTGTGGATGGTTGGGACGATCCACGGTTCCCCACGGTGCGTGCCCTTGTTCGTCGCGGCATGAAGATTGAGGCACTCCGCAGATTTGTGGAAGATCAAGGCATGTCCAAGACTGTGAACTTCATGGAATGGTCGAAGATTTGGTTTTACAACACGCAAATTTTGGACCCCACGAGCCCCCGTTACACGGCCGTTGCGGCTGACCTCAAGGTTCGCTGTGTGGTTGAAGGACAAGCCCACATGGAAAAGGCGGAACGCGCTTTGCACAAGAAGAACGATGCGCTGGGCAGCAAGACGTACTTCAAATCCGACGTGATATTTCTGGATGCCGAAGATGTTGCACTGGTCAAGGATGGCGACGAAGTGACATTGATGGATTGGGGCAACATGTTCATCAAGGACATCAAGCGCGACGGCAAGGACGGTCTTCCCACGGCTGCGGTTCTGACGCCGCATTTGGAGGGTGATGTCAAGAAGACCAAATTCAAGTTTACCTGGATCGCAGAAAATCCAAAATCTGTGAAACTTGTCCTCAACGAGTACGATCATCTCCTTACGAAGAAGAAGCCTGATCCGGAGGAAACTGTGGACGATATCATCGCTCCTGTTTCTCGCTATTCTCAAGACGCAATTGGCGAGGAGGCCATGAGCGGACTGAAGAAGGGTGATGTCATTCAGCTGGAGCGCCGCGGATACTACATTGTCGATGCAGAAGACGGCGATAAGAAGACCCTTATTTGCATCCCTGAAGGTCGCGACAAGGTGAACCATTTGTCTGCCAAGGCTCAGTACTTGAAGACCGTTCCCAAGCCCCCCTCAGCAGCAGACGAGCTGGCAGCGAGGAAGGCTGCAAAGGCTGCGAAAAAAGCCGCTCAAAAGAAGGCTACAAAGTAACCAGTTCTCACTATCGTAAAAAAAAAAAAACGAGTAGTGACTCGTATGCGAAGGCAAACACGAGCGAACAAAAAATCAAAATACTGTTTTCCAACGGCGATGCAACGCTGGTAAAAAACAAAATAAAATTGAAGGAAAACACACAACAAAATTTGAATGCCACCAGCAACAGCGGTTCTCGTGTAGTTGTGACTTGCATCAATTACCGTCGTGTTGTTTTTCCGTGTTATGCACAAGGTCGATGTTACAATTGTATTCTAAGGTTGTTTCGGAGTTTATCGTTGCTAGTGTTTATTTAAACTTTTTTTTTAAGCGAGACAAATGCTACAGCATACACAATGATATGCTCCCCCCAAAAAAAAAACCACCAAGAAAGAAAATGGAGAGTGATTTACTCAAAAGCGTGGCACGCAAGTCAAAGCACCGGCTGCATGATTTCATAACTGTGTCAGTGGTGTTTTTTTTTCTCTCGATTTACGTGCATCTAGCGCTCCGAAAAAAAAAAAAAAACAATGAGCACTGAAAGATAGTCTGCATAACATAGGAGGTGAAGTCGCAATGGTGTGGCGCAGAACCGAGCAGGAAAAAAAAAAAAAAAAGAGCACGTGCGGGTACAATTTAGACTCGTCGTGTGGTGAACATCACGACCTCTGCGGATCAAAGCATGAGTACTCCGATGAACTGTTAGAAAAATTATTACCAGTTTTTTTCAGTATTCTCTCTCCCTCTCTTTTGCTCTTTGATCTTCTATGTTTGGGGTCTTGCCATCTCGAATTTCGGCAAGCCAAAGCAAATGTGTTTCACACTGTTGCAGCTGGCGCAGTAAATATCAATTAGTTATCTTCTCGCAAAAATACCAATAGTTACTTTTGCGTGACCATGACTTTTCTGTTGATTCCATTTTTTCGTTGTGGTTGAAGCTGCGTCCTAAACAAATGGCTCGAGAAACTGACTACGGCACCTAACCTCGGTTTGGTCCTTCCGAGTTTTGCTCGCTGCATGCCAATTATATGACCGACGGGATAATCATTTTGCATTCAATCTCTTTTCACGCCCGTCCTCAGATGACAAATAGTGTTTCTGTTCTGTTTGTTAACTTTAAAAAAAAAGTTAAATATGTGCCAACAATATATATATAAATATATAAATATATTTATAACACTGCTGATGACTACCAAACGGTTGAATTGTTGCGGATAAATGCCATTGACGTGCATTAAACAGGCGCGCGCACACACACATAACGGGGACGCTGTGGATACGTATGAATGCACTACGACTGACAGAACCTTTTGCGCTGTGGTCGCCTCTCTCCCCACACCGCCAAACTATATATATATTTTTTGTTGAAACTCCTAACAACATATCCCACCTTTATTGCTCCCTGAAAAAACTCCTGCGTTGTTACCTGTCGTTGAATCTATGTGCTTGTCATTTGACCGTTAAAAAAAAAAAAAATACGATCAAACAAACACAAAAGGAGAGGACACATCGGAAGCAAAACCCACAAATCGCAACTATTTGATATCCGAATAGTTTTTTATTTATTGTGTGTTGTGGTTCTCCTGCTGTTCGCGTCGATTGATCAAATTGACGTTGCAGGGCACAAAAAGTCTTCTCCTGCTCTCTTTGACCGCACCTAGTTGCCTGGCACCACTGTATCTACTGAATTAGCAGCTACAAAAAAAAAAAACCACTACTTTCAGTTTCACAGCGCTGCAAACCTATAATTTTCACCTGTGACACCATGCCCAAGAAGGAAAAACTGTCGTTTGCTGATCTTGGTTTATCTACCCCGCTTCCCGATATCCTCAGCAAATCCAAAGATGAGCGCCGAAGGGAAAAACTTGACGCCAAAAAAGACAGGAAAGAGCGGTCCAAAATAGCAGTATCTGAGGTGGCCCAATCGCGCTTGGTGATTGAAAAGCACAAACTGCAGATGGAGGAAGAAGCGCAGCAAGAAAAGGCCGAGAAGGCGCGGCGCAAGAAAGAGTTCCAAATTGACCGACTTCACGCACAGCGTGAGCGCGCGGACGCTCAAAAAATACAGGAGGCGGAAAGACTCGCTGCTCAAAAAGACATCACAAAGCGGCTCATCGACGAAGATATCGCAGCAAAACAGAGAACGAAGGATATTGCTGCTGTCATTGCTCAAGAGCGCGCAGAGCAAGCGAAACAGGAAACTAATGTTCACGTACCGATTCACCGTTCTGCCGAAATCGAAGCACAACGTGTTGGCTTACCAGTCTTACGCGAAGAGCAAACAATTGTTGAAGCCATCAACGCGGCGTCGCGCTCCTGTGTGCTTGTGTGTGGCGAAACGGGTAGCGGGAAAACAACTCAAATTCCGCAGTTTCTGTGGGAGGCGGGATATGGACATGCAGAAGGGTCTGTTTACGGACGGGAAGGATGCATTCTTGTTACTGAACCGCGTCGTGTTGCCGCTGTGTCCATGGCAAAGCGCGTTGCCGAAGAGCTGAACGTGACTTTTGGTAAAGAAGTGTGCTACCACGTTCGATATGACAACAATATGTCCGAAGAGTGCAAGCTGAAATTTGCCACGGAGGGTATCATCTTGAAGGAAATCCAATCCGACTTTCTTCTGCGAAAATATAGCGTTATCATCGTTGATGAGGCACACGAAAGAAGTATGTCGTGTGATATTCTTGTTGGTCTTCTTTCTCGTCTCGCCCCGCTTCGTAACGAAATGTTTCGTGATGAGTTGCGTGCGTGTGGCGGCGATGTTTCGAAAACCAAGACAAAGCCCATCAAACTAGTGATTATGTCCGCTACCATGCGCGTAGCCGATTTTCGCGACAACCGGGTGTTGTTTCCAGTGGTGCCGCAGTTATTGAATGTTGAAGCCCGTCGCTACCCAGTCACTAATCACTTCGCTCGAAGAACGGAATGGAAGGGGTACGTGGATGAGGCATTCAAGAAAGTGCGCCAGATCCACAAAAAACTCCCGCCAGGCGGTATTCTTGTGTTTCTCTGCACTCAGCAAGAGATTGAGGATCTCTGTAAACGTCTACGCGAGCATTACGGAAAAACCAAGATTGAATATTACGAAGACTCCTACTCGAAACATGCACTCTTGACAGGCAAATCAGCGGAAGAAGAGCTTCCCGGCTCAAGTGATTCTGACGATGAGAAAAAAACTAGCGCTGCTACGGAGGAGGTTGTGCGGGATGAACATGGACTCCAAGTGGAGGATTACAATTTGGATGGCGATAATTGTGTTGGTGATGATGCAGAAGGAGACCTGGCTGACGAAAAAGCCGGTGCGAAGCGTCCCCGTGGCGTTGACAGCGATGACGGTGACGATGGCGCGAACTCTGAATCTCAACAGGATGCTGAAGAGGATGAAGTTAACGGCGAGTATGACACGCTCTACGTGCTTCCGCTCTACGCACTGCTTGATTTTCAAAAGCAACAGTTGGTATTCAACCCCCCACCGAAAGGGAAACGATTGTGTGTTGTGGCGACGAACGTGGCTGAAACGTCAATCACGATCCCGAACATCAAATACGTCGTTGACAGTGGACGTGTCAAAACGAAGGTTCTCGACGAGGACACACAGGCCAGCAGCTTCCGCATTGAGTGGACGAGCCAAGCGTCAGCTGAGCAGCGCAGTGGCCGTGCTGGTCGCGTTGGCCCGGGTCACTGCTATCGTCTCTTCAGCACAGCGGTTTTTGCGAATGTGATGCCCAAACACAGCAAGCCGGAAATTCTGCGCTCGCCGTTGGATTCTGTTGTGTTGCTCATGAAGAGCATTGGTATTGAGCAAGTGGGGGGCTTCCCATTTCCTTCTTCGCCCCGCGAGGCTGATCTGAAGTCAGCCTTGACACATTTGTGTGTCATTGGAGGGCTCGACAAGACATTTCACATCACCCAAATTGGACGTGAACTGGTGCATTACCCCGTTCCACCTCGGTTCGCGCGTGCGATCATTGAAGCGCTTCGCCGAAATGCGACTCCTGTAGTGTTGGACGTGGTGCTGATCATCGCAGCTGTTGCCTCGACCACCACGAGTGTCTTCAGTGGGGAGGGCAACGCGTTAAAAGCAACAAAGAGCGGAGAGAATCCCGACCCACGACGTGATGCTATTCGCTCCCTTGTGAGCCCTGGCAGCGATCTTCTCACGTATTACCGTGCTTTTGCAGTTTACGAAAAAGACACTCGAAATGCATGCCGGTCATACTGCCTGATTCAAAAAAGCATGCACGAGTGTGCCATGCTGTACCGTCAACTGCGCCACCTCGCAACACAGAGGTCTCACCGCCCAGAAAACGCGGCAGAGACTGACCTAGCAGATTCCCTCGATGACAATGAATCATGGTTTGTTGGCCAGCGAAAGTCTATGCGAGACATGGCTGTGACAAGAGAGGACGAAATCCTGCTCAGAGAGCTTTTCATCCCTGGGCTTTTGGACCAGGTAGCGCGCCGTGCCACAGTTCACGAGTGCCGGTCTTTTGGTGTGGAGTACAACGACAAACGAACAACACGCACACCCTACGTCATCACAAGCTCGATGACCATTGCTTTTGTTCACCCAACAAGCTCAATCGCCAAGACGTTTCCCCCTCCTGAGTACTTGACTTTTGGCGTGCTACAACGCGTGCACCGCAGCGAGACCAAAGCGACACAGAATATGATGCTGTGCCTCACTGTGGTCACCGCCGAATGGCTGCGGAGGTGTGGATACAGAGAGCACGACTCTGCGTAATATGCGAGCGGCAACTATCAGTGCCGCGCATGTTCTCTCATAAGAAGACACGATACAACTTGGCGTACGGATTATGTGCCGCTTCCCCTCATTGCATGACTTCTCTTTTTTTTTTTTCTTCAAACTATTTTTAAACCCGCACCGTAACACGTTTAACAGTATTAACGCCTATACCAGTACTATTTTTTTTATTCACCACGACAGGGAACGATCCCGACCTGTGTCGCATGCCGTGGTCACGTGATCGAATGGCAAAAACACACACCTGCACACAACATCGTTGTCTCTAGTGTCGCGTCCTTCACGCTCTATTGGCTTTCTGTCTTTCGTCGTTGACGATGTGCTTTGTGTGTGTGTGTGTGTGTGCTTCCATAGCCGCGCCGACGACCACTACATGGCCCTCGCTGGTACCTGATGCCCGCATACCTCCCTTTCTCCTGCTTCCATACTTTTGACCCCTCTTTTTCCACCAATCTTGTGTGCGTAATTCGCGTTGTGCAAATACAAACAATCAAGGCAAAACGCGGAGACACTTGTCAATTTCGAACCGCGGCAACACCACTACTGATTCGCTTGCTCGCCCATACACCCACACATTTTCGCGCAGTTGCATACAAAGGAGGACCACAGGAAAACGAAAAGAAAAAGCTCTCCGGTGACTTCTGCAGACTGCTTAGCCCCCGCTTATGACGACAGACCTCGCTTTAGGAGTCATTGGTGGCCCGCAAGGACCCAAAGCACTACTCGATGCTGTTCGAGATGCGGTGAAGGACGGCAATTTGGATACTCTCGAGCGGCTGTCGCGCGGCTTCCTCGCTGTTGACGAGAACGCGTCAAAGTGTGTTGATGAGAATGGAAACACGTTGTGCCACCTCGCGCTGGGGAAGAATAGTATCACGTTGCAATTTGTCATTGAGGCGCTTCACTCTGACGTGAATGCCCCAAACAATCAGGGCCGTACAGCCCTTCACGAGGCCGTGACTCACAATTACGTGGAGTGCTGCCACACACTTCTAGACCACGGTGCCGACGACAACGTGCAGTCCGCAACTCTGTCAACCCCCTTCCACACGGCCGCTGCGTGCGGCAGCGTCGAGTGCTTGGAGGCTTTAGTGGCTCACAGTGAGAATCCCCAAGACCTAGTAAACCGATTGGATCGCAACCACAGCTCGGCTTTGCATAAGTGTGCCTTTGATGGTGACGTGCGAGTCAGCCAGTGGCTTGTGGATCACGGCTGCGCCGTAGATGTTGCTGATAGCACGGGCGTCACCCCACTGCTTGTGGCGGTGAAGATGGGGCAGAAAGCAGTGGCAGAGTTTCTCCTCAAAAACGGTGCCGACGTCAACAAGCAGGACTCGACTGGGAACACTCCGCTCCACTTCTGCGCCATCCGGTGCGATCCAGGCATTCTTCAGCTGTTGCTCAGCCACGGCGCGCTCCCCAACGCCCAGAATCACGAGTACAACACCGCCCTTCACCTCGCTGCGATTCACCAGAGGCCCGACTCCAAAGAGTGGGAGTCTCTAGTAGCACTTTTGCTCTCTGTCGGGTGTGACCCATCACACGAAAATGCGTCCAAGAAAAAGGCAGCCGATTACGTCGGGCGTAGTCTGAAGAAGTTGTTCACGACTGATGAGGTGGCGCGGCGACGTGAGCTGGAAGAGAGCGCGCGACGGGTTCAAGAGGAGGACCTTGCGGCTGCTATTGCTCTGCGCACCACGTGGCAACAGAAAGTACACACTGACATCACCAAACGCAGAGAGCGGGAGCAGCAGGAGCTAGACAGACTTGCCAAAGAAGCTGCTGAGCAAACTCGCGCGGAAAACGATGCTATGGCACACTTTGAGGAAGTCATCGTCACCATCCAGTATTTGGAGAGTGAGATTGAGAAGCGCAAAGCCATGGCAGAAAAGGCAAAAAAATGAGAGAGGAATGAGCATCATTTTTAGACAACGCTTTTTGACGGACCCCAGCCTTGGTACCCCACTGATGAGCGCGCCCCTGTAGGTGTTGTGCACACCACCTGCTCTCCTCATCGCGTCATGACACGTGCTACGCGCTTCATGGCCGACACCCCCTTTTCTTCCCTTCGTGGCACCGTCTTCCTCCCCTGACTGCCCACTTTGAATGTAAACTTTTTCAGATAGGAATGCTTGGACGATACTCCATGTCGTCTTGCATTCTTTTACCCCAATGCCATTGGTCGTGCTTGCGGAGCCGCGCACCATGCCTTGTTTTGCAAAGACAACCATGCTTGAACGCACGAACAACCCGAACTCAAGGACTGCTACAGGGGACACAACCAGCAAGAAACAACACTAACAACAACAACAACACACACACACACACAAAAAAAAAAAAAACCAAATCCGCTTGCTGACCGAAACAGACAAGAGGCCAACCAGTGCACAGACTTACACCACGGCCCAAGTGCCGAGATTTCTTGTCTCATGAGGAGGCGTACCAGTGAACACACACAAAAACAGTCCGTGCACCGCTCTACATCCCTCGCGTCTTCCCAGTGTGTGCTCCTGCTGCCCACACTTAGTAGCTTAAAAGCTCGCATGCTTTCTTCTTTGTTTGTGTGTTGTAAGTCGTGTGCCGAGCTGACTCCGCAGATTTGCCCACAATCATGCATGTACAAATATCCTTCTTCTCATCCCACGCGTCGCTCTTTGCACATTATGTCTTCCTCTGCCCTTCATGGACATCTAGGTTGTGGTGCTACACCTCATACAACTACTTCTCTGGCCACCCACACTCTCTTTTGTTATCTCAGCCGACGGCGCTGACGAATCCTTTCCCCCTTTTTTTTTGGTTGTCTCATAGTCAAGTGTGTACCTGTCAGTGAAAAGTTATGTCAGCACACGCGGTGAAGGAGCGGGACCTGGCTGGGATGGCGGCTTTCGAGTTGGCTTTGCAATATGCACTTGTTCGCCAGGACCGCTCATTTCACTTTGTGCAACTCCTTACCGCCGTTTTCTCCCTTGTGTTTCTTACTCAGATTTTCTTGGTCGGCACACTTTCTTTGATCGCTCCCTTAGTTCCGTATGATCTAGTAGGCCGGTGTGGGCGACTCCGTCTTTTGTCGTCACCATACGTGTTCCTACCGACATTGGTGATGCTGCTACTGATACGTGCCAGCAAGAAGCGCTTCATCATTGAACCTGGCGACCAAATGATTGAGCGGCTCAACCGCGATGTGCTTGAACCTTGCCTTGGCCTTAAATTCAACATTGAAAACGGGAAGCTCTACACTGACTGCAGGGCCGCCGACGGCACCCGGACCTCGGGCACGTACTACACACTCTGCTACGATTGTGAAGGAACTGCCACCTCCCAAACCACGTGACACGTTACCCGTGGCGCTGACTGTCTGCTTGACTCCTTCCCCATTCCGCGTTCTCACGCGTCATTGCGCTCTCATCGATTTATACAAAATTTCATCAAAAAAAAAACACTTTATGCTTGCCAAGCAACGAGCCCTGATACGCACCATTGTGATGCCGCTGCTACGTGTCGTTCGCAATGCACTCCGTCCTTTCCTTCCCACACGTGGCAGCACCCCGTCTCTCCCTCTCTGCCGCCCACTGCACGCGCCGCTGAGAGGCAGTGTGTGAGTGGGAGAACGAATCCACGTAAAGGCGTGATTGGGATGTCGAACACTCCATACACGTGCGTTTCTCTTTCCCCTCTTCCCATGATTCTTGACTCTATCCCTCTTGCACACACTTCGTACCCCACTCTCTTCTCACGCTATCGCCACACCATTTACAGTCGCGAATACTGACACAGCCAAACAATAACAAGACACGAAGTGACAGTGTGTGTGTGTGTGTGTCGATCCGACGTTCCACCCACAACGTTGACCAGACGCTTACGCACTTCTTCTGCCACGTTTGTCCTTGCAGTTCCCATATTCGACACAAACCGTGTCTCTCAGCTGTTTTTTTTTTATACCACGCTTACTTGACCTGAGAGATCTACATCTGCTCGTCAGACGACCCGATGCGACCCACTCACTGCTTGTCTGCTGCCGTGCTTGTCGTGCTGCTCGTCTTCGGCTTCTGTGCGGACGCGCGTCGCGTCGTGGCTGTTGGTGATCTTCACGGTGACTACAATCAAAGTCGGGCTGTTCTGCGTCTGACAGGCCTGATTGACGATGAAAACCAGTGGATTGGGGAAGACGCCTACTTGGTTCAACTAGGTGATGTGCTCGATGTGGGGCCCGATGATATTGAAATCACCGAGATGCTGATGGACCTTGAGAAGCAGTCACGCGCTAAAGGTGGCAATGTTGTGCAACTTCTTGGCAACCACGAATTGCGGAACTTTCGCGGTGACTATCGTGCTGTGGAACCGGAGGCCCTCTCTCGTCACGGAGGGAAGGAGGGAAGGGATCGCCTGCTTTCGAACGAGACAGAGGTGGGTCGCTACCTGCGCACCCGCAACGCTGTGTACCACTACGGCCCGTTCCTCTTCATGCACGGCGGGTTTTCCACCGCGACTGTCAGTATGATCACCAATCTGGATAGGGTCGAGGAGTTTAACAGCGAGCTTCGCAAAGCATTGTTGAACGGCACCATTTCCCCATTGGCCCAGGGAGGCCTCAACTTGGACGAAGAAGACGTTGACAATGTCGCCAACCCAATTCTTGTGCGCAGCATTCTGAACGTCAAATGCAAGGACCTTGACCGCGTCCTCACCAAGCACTTTGCTGGCATTCAATCTGTGGTTGTGGGCCACGTGCCGCACGACCCGCGTGACTTTGATGACTGGCGCTTGTGCAATGGACGCCTGATTGACGTCGACTTTGGTCTTTCTCGATGGAAGAAGGGAGACCCTGGGCACGTAGCGGCACTTGAGATCGATGACATGTCTTGGCATACTCAGCTGATCGAAACGCGTCTCTACTATGATCCCCCGTCTACGTTGTCGCAGCTTGCGACGGCGCACAAATACCGCTACCTCCGCATTTCAGTCTTCATTATCCTCCTCTCCGCGGCGATAGGCATCATCTCCTACCTGCTGCGCCGCGCCGAGCGTCGCAGGCTGCGCGAAGAGCAACCGCGGCTCCTTGATGAGGACAAGGACGCGGCGGGCTACGGCACCGCAGAGGGCACCGTGTGAGTCAACCACGCAACCGATGAGCACTAGTAGAAAGAAAACAGAGACATTGCACACGGACACCCACGCTACAATCGACGCGCCAACACACACACACACACGTACAAAACAAACAAAAAAAAGTAACGGCAACAACACAATAGACATCGCCAGAGCGCCGCTATCACCGCCCGCAGCGCAAACGGTTGTTGAAGAATTAAAAGAAGCAAACGGACAAACATGCTATGAATGTAGATGTTCCAGGTCGCGACTATCGCACACTCACGTTTGATGCCATTTTCCTTCTTTTCCTGAAACGTTCTTTGTGTGCTGGTCTGTTTGGTTTTTTTTTTGTGTGTGGTCTTCTTTATCTATTCGTTTGCGGCAACCCCCGGCTTTTTTTTCTTGTCTCCTATGCAACTCGTACTTTTCTTTTCCAAGTGTCGCACTGGCTCGAATTGCACGAATCAACGAATTACTACCTTTACTAGTAACGACAAGATCAACAATAAAACGAAGACCTGTGAAAAGAGTCAGTGATGAATTCGCGCTGAAGGTGAATGTGCAAACAGTTGGTATGCAGACTTCCGTTATCAAAGCACACCCTTCGTTGGAGGGTACTCCTGAATGGGATTCGTTCCGTTGCCTCGACGGGTGTTCTCCATGCTATTTATTAGTGTGGCAAGCTGTGGCTGCGCGCGCTCTCAACAGAAATACTGACGCTACTGCATTCACAGACGGATGTATGCATGCATTGATTGTCTAAACTGACCTCGTCACGACCCTCATACCCCCCCCCCACCCACTTGTGTACGTTGCACTGTGTTTCGCACATATCACCTCACACTCCCCTCCCCCCTCTCGTCCCCCCCCCCCTTGTCCCAGATACGCACTTGGGCACATTAACACCGCGTTGTTGCATCTGCTGTGCGTTCTTTGGCTTCTATCGCTTCTCTCGCGGTCTTTCTTTCAGGTTCCTGCCTCGCCTGTTGTGTGACCTTGGCACATCGTGTCACCTCGCACCGTTGTGCAAGACCGCCGCAAGCACACACCTACCACGGATGAACAAGTCCAAAAAAGCAAAGGGAAAGAAAAACGCGGTGCAGGAAGTGGAGCCCCTTGACCCGAACACGCGTGTTGTGACACTTTCACTGATACTGGAGCGTTCAACTGAGCTGAGCTCTTCATCGTGGGATTCGATCACTAAAAAGGTCACAGTAGCGACCCATCTTTGCGGTGAGACACACGTGACCTTATTGTCTCATGTAACAACGGAGTCCAACGATGCCACTGGCCCTTCCACGTCATCAGCCGCTGTCCCCCCGAAAGATGATGACGGCCGTCGCGACTGTCTCTTCGAGCTCGCACTGGTAAAGCGCCGTGTCGACATGAAAAACATGGCAGACGTCTACGCCCTTGTGAACGGTGTCTCCGGCAACCCCCATCATGTGGAGCTGTACGTTGTCTCGCCACATGCCGCATTAAAGCCTACGGACAATGACACCACTGGTGACCATCCGACAGGGACGTCCTCTCCAAAAGCCAAGAAAGGACAGAAGCCGAAACTTGCGAAAAAAGGCCAGGCTGCTCAAGATGGCACTGTTCCCACACAAGCGGACCGAGTGGCGTCGGCGCGGTTCACTGGGTGCGACCTCCTGACGGAGTGCTGCGTTCGTGTGCCTCTGGTTATGGATTGCGAGAAGCAGATTGAAGGCGTGACGGGGTGTTGGTTGCAGCTGTGCACTGGTGACACCCCACTGGTTGACAGCGCCGAATTGCTGACTCGACTACGACCTGTGTCATTCACTGTGCATTCCATTGATAAATTGCCTTCTGTTCCAGAGGTAGCGCGGCTGAGCACAGCCCCGTCGGCCGCTCCTACAGGAGAGAGCCCTCAGACGGCAGAGGACACTGCCTCCGCGCACTGTTCGTCACTTCATTTGCGCGTCGAGTGGGGCGAGCACCGGTTTCGCGTTCCGATTCGGGACGCAAACAGCCGCACATCAGACTGCGACATACTGGACGACAGCTCCTGCCGGAATGTTCTGTTTCTCCAGGATGTACCTCCGTTCGAGGCGTACTGCCGTGCGTTCCACGAACCGCTGCAGTTGACACTCGTCTACACGGACCATTCGCTGAATCAGCTACCCATGGGAGTGGGCACTCTGCCACTGCGGGATCTTGTGACGGACGACCAGACATGGTTCAGCGCGGCCGTGCAGCTGCTGCCACAGCGCAACACCTTTTCGACCGTCGAATCGTGCCTGACTGCTGGTACGACGGTGAACGTGAGCGTCGATTTTGCGCTCCCACTCCCTCCGATTCGTCACGTGACTGAATCTGGTTTACCGTGCTCACAGCGGCACTTCCTGACCCGCGCGGTGCTCATCATGCCGTACGACGCCCCGTGGTGCGAGGCGGTTCTGAGCATCATGATTGAACAGATGAAGCAGTTTCCACGAGCCACAGCTGATGTGCATGCCTACGTGGAACCGACTGAGGTGGCGTCTGCCGAGAACGCGTCTGTCGTGAGTGAGACAGCCCCGTCGAGCAGTGGTCCAGGCAAGGCAAAGTCAGAGCGCGCCAGCCGCCGAGGACACCAAAGTCGTCCGAGCACCCCACCTTCAGTCGCAGAGGCACCGTCACCGTACTTGGCACCGCACATCGCAGTCGTGTCACCCTGTGGTGTGAGCGGCTTTGAGGTATCTGACGGCGTGGTGCGAGTGTTTTGTGTGGAGGGTACCGTGCCAGAGGTGCACTGCATTCTGGAGGGTGCCGCGGGTGCCGCCAGGTTTGATCCCAGTCTTCGGGTTCTGCTCAACTCGGAGCTGTTTGTCCCTCAGCGACTGTACCTCACCTTCCCACCCCTCGTGACGCCACCGGCCTGTGCGGAGGTGAAAGTCAGAGCACCGCAGCTGCCACTGGAGCCGTTGGCGGCCACCATACCCAAGACGCCCGAGTCCGCCAGCAAGTACGAGCTTGCAGAGGCGGGTGGGACCGGAGGACGCATTCATCGCGTGCGCTTGGGTCAGCCTTTGGAGCAACTGATGCAGCAGCAAAAGTACTTGCTCAAACGGACGCTTTCGTCGTCTTGCTTGTTCGCCTTCCAGTGTCTCTTCGAGATCCTTCACTGCGCGTCACTCAAGGAGGTGATGGATCGCGCTTTGTTTCCTTCCGCAGCAGATGTCATCAGTCTGGAACGCTCCTTTGGTCAAACACTGGAAGTGTTCGACATATTGGGTCGCACCGAGTACGATGCGACGGAGGTGGTCACTGACCCCAGCCGCACACAGGCTCTGGCGGCTTCTTCCGGCTCTACCGTGCGCAGTGCTGTCAAGGCGCCGTCGGCAGGACAAACCCCAACAGACCACACCACTGACGATGATAGACTCACAGTGGATCTGGCGAACCTGCAGCGCAAAGATGTGGGCCACCTTGCATCCTTCACGGGCACTGTGCTGGCAGGACAGGCTCGATTAATACCGGACTTGGTGTTGCAGCGGTTCCCCAAGTCACAGTGGATGACGAGAGAGGATGGGGTGAATGTGCTGTGCGTATTCCCACGAAGCACTCCAACCGGAACGATCCGGTACCACGTGGAGGGCCAGGTCGTGGCGTGCGGTGACAACTACGTCCTCTACGCTTTAGATTTTTACACCCTGGCCAAGAGCTGGACAGATACCCACAACGCGCCGTACGAAGCGTTCCTCAAGGCACGCACCCGCCGTGAGAAGGCCGCCATGGCGTACGGAGGCGGCGGCATGACGTTGTCATTACGTTCGAGTCACTCAAAAGAACACCGAAGCAGCGCGTCTCGGCGCCAGCGCACTGCCTCGTCCGACACCAGCGAGGATGATGACGATGCGCTATCTCCCCCGACGATGCGCCACACGAGCGCTGCGTCATCCCAACCCAAAGAACTTGCTCGTCGCGGTCGGCGTGACGTGGTGGACCCCAAAATGACCCGGACCGCTCAGCTGCGGGCAAAGACGGCGGCCCAAAGTGCGCAACCCTCTGTGAGCGATGACGTACTGTGGGCGCTGTACAATGAGCGTGCGCCAAAAGATGGCAGTGCTGCACGGGGCACCGCAGCGGACACACAACAACCGCATGTGATGAGGTTTTAGTCTATTTCCTCTCTGTCTCTTCCTCCGCGTCCCACCCGCTCCGACCTGCCCCCTCCACCCCGCCGAAGGTGAACTTATGATGACGAGTTCATGAGTTCTTCTTTCTCTCTCTCCACGGAAGAGGTAAAGCAAACAAACAAACAAATACAATGTAAAGTATGTTGACACTTCCGTTGTCTCCCTGGTTCCATTGCCTTTTCTCGCTTGCCGCACCATCGTTTTGCCCGTTTTGGACCGAAAACACACACACACACACACAGACGTGAGGCTACCGAAAGTCGTGTATCGGAGATACCTTCAAGCACGCTGAAATCTGTTGGATGAGCTTTCCACTTTTCTTTTCCTTCACCCATAAATGCGTCCACTCACGGGAATGTGGCAAATCAGCACACTTTTGACTGCCGCTGAAGACTGGCAAGTGAACACGAGATGACACCATGCCGGTGCACATTCAATCGGAGTGCACTAAACCCAGTCATTGTTCAAGGGCCACTATTCCATTCGTTCTCTCTCTCATTTTCTGTTCTGCCGTTCTTCTCTCTCTCTCTCTCTTAAAAAAAAAAAACACCAACTCATCTTTCTCTTTGTTGTGACTACTTCTGGGTATATAAAAAGTGAAATCACTACACTCCACAACATAGCCTCCTCCTGCAAGCAAGTGAGTTGCTCAGAATAAGCACTTTTTTCCCCTTCTGTTCCACCCGTACCAGAATTGTCAACCTCTCAAAACAACACTCCCTGGCTTGTTGTCTTCTGTTTCTTTCCTCTTTTATTTTGCTCTCGGACACAATGAAAATCCAAGCGCGTAACGTCGTCGGAAAAGTTATAGAGCTGACGGTGGAGCCTTCGACCACAGTCGGTCAGGTCAAGGACATGCTGGAGGCGGAGTACGAGCGACAGTCATTGCGCCTGTGCCTTCAAGGTGCTGTCCTGGAGGATACCAAGACAATGGAGGAGTGCAGCGTGCAGGAAGGTACCGTCTTGATCCTGGCGGGGCGGAAGCGCGCGATTCCAAAGTCCACTGTTCCTGTTGCGGAGACAACCGCCCCCGCCGACCCTCCCAAGGCGCCTGAGGTGGAGAAGTCAACGAGTGCACCAGCAACGGCAGAAGCGCCAGCAGCAGCAACAGAGGCGCCGGTGACAGCCGAAGCACCGGCGACAGCCGACCCCTCTCCCGCTGTTCAGACCTTTGCTCCAGCGGCTCCCGCCGCCGCTCCAACGTCGAGCGCCACTGCCGGCGTGGATGCGAGCTTGATTGACAACCTGGTGTCGATGGGCTTTGACGATCGCGAGCAGGTTGCGTTGGCGCTTCGAGCCGCCTATATGAACCCCGACCGCGCGGTAGATTATCTGCTCTCCGGTATTCCCCCAAACCTAGTGGAGGAGCTGACGGCAGGCAATCAGGCACCTGCCACCTCGACTGCCGCCGGCGCAGGCACGAGTGCCACACAGCCTCATGACCTGCGTACGCTGCTCTTTACCATTCCCAGGTTCACCGATATTCGCTCTGTCTTCCAAGAGGACAACAGCGCCATGCCGACTATTATGACGCAAATCGCCTCACTGTACCCCCATGTGTACTCCGAAATTGAGGCACATCCCGATGAGTTTCTCGCCATCATGGCGGAGACCGGGGCGCCAGCAACAGTTGCTGGCGGCGGTGAAAGCGATGGGGACGTGGACGCGACCGGGCTGCTTGCTCACATGCCCCAGGAGCTTGAACTGACCGCAGCTGATCGCGCAGCCGTGCAGAACTTGGTGCAAATTGGTGGCGGGATGTGGGATGAGCAGGCAGCACTCCTGGTCTATTTGGCGACTCAGCGTAACCAAGAAGTCGCTGCGAGCGTTTTGTTTGAGCACGGAGGTGTCCCACCAGAGCTCCTTCGCGCCATAACCGAGCAAATGCTTTCCGAAGATATGGAGAACGCCGAAGACTATGATGACGACGATGGCAACGGCGAGCAATAGCACCTTTTTTTTTTTTTTACTGTGTAGGTTGCTTCTGATTTCTGGTGATTAGGTTTGCTGTGATCGCATTTGGCTCATTCGGTCTTTTATTATTATCATTCCATCGCCGTTGCGCAGGTACGCGCAGGGCACGGTGGGTACACACATCTCTCTTTCTCCCACCGTGTGTGTGTGTGTGCGCGTACTTGTACGACTGATTGCCAACAAAAAATTGCTGTTTGTGAACACGAGAATCGGACCAAACAGTGTCAGAAACTGCTTGTTTCCTTTTCGACTCATTTGTTCCCGCCGCCCTACGTGCACAACGGACCTAAGTTCTTTTCCATCGCCGCGCCATGGGGTCACTTCACTGTGCTCTACGTGTGTTGTGTCGAAGCGAAGCAAAAAAAAAAAAAAGAATGCGGCGCTTCCCACAGTAGTGTTCTCCTCGTCCCTGCGTCAACTACTTGTACTTTCATTGAAAATGACACTCAGTCTCAAGAGGCTCTCTGACCACCTTGCTTTTCTCTCTGCACCAAAACGCGGTCTTCCTCAACTGGGAGTTGGTAGATTACCCTCTCTTTGCGTCATCAACCGCCATTCACCTCCTTTCCAACCTGCTTTTCGTAAACTTGCACCTCACCTAGTAACTCTCTCACTGTATCTCTTTTGTGTTCAGGCTACCCCCTTCATATTCTAGACTTCAAGCTCACACAGACTTTTTTTTTTCCAACCCCGCATCTTTTTTGAAGCACCACAAGCGAAAATGATGTACACCGGCGAAATCGAAAATGGCCAGATGCACGGCCGCGGTTGCCTGGTCTACCCCAACAAGGAGAAGTACGAGGGCGACTGGGTGTACGGCAAGCGTCATGGCCAGGGTGTGTACACGTACGCCGACGGCAGCAGCTACGACGGCGAATGGGTGGAGGACAAGGTCCACGGCAAGGGCACCTGCTACTACGCGAGCGGCAACCGTTACTCTGGTGACTGGACCTTTGGCCGCATCAACGGTCGTGGCGCTCTCGAGTACTCTGACGGCGATCGCTACGACGGAGAGTGGAAGGATGGCCGCATGCACGGCAAGGGCGTGTACTACTACTCCAACGGCGATCGCTACGAGGGCGAGTGGAAGGATGACAAGCGCCACGGCAAGGGCACAGTGACATACGCCGGACCCGACGGCAGCGTTTCTGAGAAGTACGAGGGCGACTGGGTCGATGGCCGCATGCAGGGCTGGGGTAAGTACTACTACGCCGATGGTGGTGTGTACGAAGGCGAGTGGCAGGACGGCAAGATGCACGGCAAGGGCACGTACATCTTCCCCAACGGCAACAAGTACGAGGGCGAATGGGTCGATGACGTCAAGCAGGGATACGGTATTCTCACTTACGTCAACGGCGAGCGCTACGAGGGCTACTGGCTGGACGACAAGGCCCACGGCACTGGCACCCTTTCCTACCTCCAAGGTGACCGCTACACGGGCGACTGGTACCAGGGCAAGAAGCACGGCCACGGTACGTTGGCGTATAGCAACAAGGATACCTACGAGGGCGAGTGGCGTGACGATAGGGCCACCGGCCAGGGCGTGCTTGAATACGCCAACGGTTGCCGCTACGAGGGTGAGTGGCTCAACGACGTGCGCCATGGTCAGGGCCAGCTTCTTCTCCCCGACGGCTCCAGCTACGAGGGCGAGTGGGTGAACGGCAAGAAGGAGGGCAGCGGCCGCATCATCCTCAAGGACGGCTCCGTGTACATTGGCACCTGGCGCGACAACCGCATCATTGGCCAGGGTGAATTCCACCTTTCTGAGAACTGCGATCTCAACAACCCAGACTACTAACATGGTGGCGTGGCCCCAACTCGATTGCCCCCCCCCCCCCACACCGCTTTCGAGAGGTGGAAGGATGGGCAGGCACAACGTGTGTCCGACGAGATAGCGGGAGTGAGAGTGAGATTGGGAACCAGCGATGAGCCCCCCCCCCCCCCGTTTGGACGTACCACATCGGAGCTCCTCCTTGTCTCTTCATACTACATGTGCGTCACCCTCTTTTATCGAATGTGACCTTTTCAGTTAGGAGGCGTTACCCTGCCCTCTCCCTCTTCGTTCACCTCCTTATCGTGTTGTTTGAAGAGTGCCTGTTTTATTTATTTATGGAGATTTTCTCCATTTTCCATTTTCCATCTTTTTTTTTTTTTGCATTTCATTGTTTGTATTTCAGCTCCGCGGCGCGTTGCGTGTTGCTTTCGTCATTCAACCTTTTTGAAGCTTTTTTTGGTGCATCAGGGAGATGGAAAAACGAAAAAATGACACCAACCCACCCCGCATTCGTAGAGACATAGAAAGAAAGTGAACGTGTACTGTCGGCTTATATTTTTTTTTGTTCCATCTTGTTTGTTTGTCCTTTGTTTTGTTTTGTTTTGTTTGTTTGTAAACGCGCCTTTTCCCCCTCTCTTTTTGCTTTGTTATGCCCATCAAACGGTTTGGTCGCTGTCGCTTTCTCATGCACGTCTCTTTCCTCCAGTGAACAGATTCTCAGCGACTGTGCTTGAATGCGAAATCTGCACACCTACGTAAACACGGCAAGCAAGCAAAAAAAAAAAAAAAGTTAAGCAGTAGCGATGAGGTGATGCGAGAACCAAAGCCAAAGGAAAGAAAAATCAGCATTGTTAGACAAAAGCTCGCTCTACTATTCCGAAGGAAAACCAATTTCAGAAACACAAGCGTCTCGTTCTCTTCGCATCATGCCATAAGCGCTACGGCGTCTTGTTGCTGGGAGCCTGCGCGATATCACTACATTCATTCGAAATTTCTGTGAAGAGGGGTATGCTGGCGTTTTACTTGCTATTTTTTGTTCGTTCGGCAGTTCAGTAGAGTGCAACGAAAAAAAAAAAAGCAGTAATGATAATACCAGTATACTATACCGGTTTCATCGCACCCTGTGCGGGCGTGAAGACACTGTGAGAGCAGAGTGGTACATTGCTTGTGTGTTTTCTTGTGTGTCTGGTTCTCCCTTTCGTGCTTTGTGCTCACTTTTTCTGTTTGGCCGGACTGCTCCTTGTTTCTTTTTTTTTTTCGACGGAGTTCCCCCCCAAATCAGATCTGGTATTTAGATGAGTTTCTTTGTTGTTCGTTACCACTTCAAATTGACATCTACGCTTTTACGAGACATAAAAGATATTGTGGCCACGTTAGTGAACGGCTGGCTGACGAACTGTCTCGTTCATGGTGTCCATGCGGAATGTCGTGTATTTCCTGCCTGTTGAGATTCACACAAGCCATGCCTGTGTATGCATGCATGTGTGGGAGACTGCGTACACTCGACTTTGCCCTTGGCTCTGCGATGGCAGTCACTAGCAGGAATGCCGTGGCGCGCTGTCGCCGCGCTGTACGTCCGCTCTGCCTTACCAACACATGGCTGCATCTCGTGCTTTCTCGTTATTCAGTGACACAAGCTAATACTCATACGCATGCGTGACTCGTCTGGCGACGCATATTTCTTTGCACGCTCTCTCTCTCCTCTTTCTTTTTCCTCTTTCTGCTTTTCTACAGCCTCCTTGTTTCTTTCCCTCCTTTTTTTTTTACCCGCTCCTCGCTGAAACGTTTCTCCTGCAATTGCTGTCATTTGAAACGTCACCCTTCTGCCCCCTTACCTCCTCTGCGCTCCTCCCGTGACAATGTATGAGGCCCTCAAAGGCGTCGCGCGCCGCACGACACAGAGCCTGCGCGAACGCGTGAACCGCACCGATGTGGCGGCACAAGACGCTGAAATCATGGAGGTCGCTAAAAAGGTGCGCTCACTGGATGCAAAAAGCCGTTTTATCTGTGAGCGCGTCATCAAGGTTGCCAAGCTCATGGAAGAACTGGGTAGCACGCTGAAGGAGATTGGCGAGGCGTACGGGCAGGCCCCAGACTTGGTCACAGAGTCGCGTGAACTTGCTGAGGATGTCCACAACGTTGGGATGCGGCTCGTGGAGACGTCTCTAGAGCACCAAAAAGGACTCAAAGACAAGGGCTTTGGAGTTCTGCATGACTTCACGAAGCACTGCTCTCAACTGGAGGAGACTGAGTCCCGACGCCGTGACGCCCAGTTAGAGTACGACTTCTTCTTCAACAAGGTCGTTCAACTACGACAAGATCCACCAAAGGACGTCTCCCGAATTCCACGTAACGAACACACACTTGAAAACTGGCGTGTTGAGTTGTGGCAGGCCACTGAAAGCAACAAGGCTCTCCTTTCAAGCCTCTACACGGAGGGCCGACGCGCTATTGACACGAGTGTCTTGACCACTGTTCAGGTCGTACACAGCTTCGTCGACATTGCTTCTACTGGCTTCAAACAAACCTTCTTCAACATGCGCCTTCCCGAGTATTCTGATGAGCCCGTTCTCGTCCCCGCACCTTTGCCACCCAATCCGCTCCCACCGTTCCAACCACCGAACGGCGTATACGGCTACAGCTACTACGGAGGAACTACCAGCACGCCGTCTGTTTCCCCCGCAGGCACAGCGACCACCACGCAAAGCTCCTCGAGTGCACCACCCACTGTTGCCTCCTCGCTTGGAATCCCCAGCTACGACGCGAGCCGCAGGACGCTGACGGCAGCGTCACCACAGTACGCGACAAGCCCGCCTGTGGCGCACGTGGTAACCAACCCACCTCTCCCCACCGCAGCACTGTCCGACGTCCAAACCGACAGCCTTGGTCACGTGCCGTCGCACTATACTCCAACCTCCGCCAGCGGCTATCAGCCACCTCAAGTGCTTTCGGATGCGCAGGTGAGTACTTACACACCGCCACCAACGACGTGAGAGGTGCAGTTGCCTCTTTCCTGGCGGGTGCTCTCTTGCTGTCTCTTTTTTTGTTTTGTTTTGCTGTTCGTTTGCTTGCCTTGCTTTCTTTTGCTGCCTTGCTTTCTGTTCCATGACTACTGTTACGTCACCCCCTCAACCGCATTTCTTTTTATTCTTCCTGGCACAGCAGAGCTTGCTTCCCTGGGGTCGGCCCGTTCGAGATTCTTTCCCGCTCCTCTCTTCTCCCTCTCTCGCGAAACCAGCAGCCGCTGGCTCAGCCAGTGGTGTCAGGTGACCGTGTCTCTGAAAAGTGCCCTCTCTTGCACTTGGGGACTCTTTCATCGCACACTCTTGCTAGACTACCCGGCTCACCCCTGCGTGGGCGTTGTCACTCTTGAAATGAAATCAGACATTACACTCCGTAATTACCTGTGACCTCTTCTATGTATCTCTCCACTTACTTCTTCTTTTCAACCCTGTGCTGTTGCTTCCGCACCGTGTCACTCTTTGACCCACTCCACGCATTTCACCTCCTCTCTCTGACGCACAGGGTTACACATTAGATTTCCTAGTTTTCTTCTTTATCATTTTGAGCCGTTGCAACCGAGTTAGACATTTAGATTTCCTCAACTAGTTTCCCCCCTTTTTTTTTTCAACAACCAACTGTGTGTTCCCTCAATTCTAGATCAGCCCCATCATCCCACAAGTGTGGACAGTTCATTCCATTGAACTTTCTTTTTCCTTTTTTTTTTTTTTAGACAACGCTGCGTGTTGCTGTTCTTGTTCTTGTTGCTGTGGTTCAGTCACCTTGATTATTCTGTCTCTTTTCACGTGCAGGAATACAGCGTGAGCTGTGCTACCAGAGTGTCACTGACTTTTCTGTGATTTCCCCAAAACACTTCACACTTCTTTCCCCCAATTGGGTAAGATGCAATCCAACAATCCGCAGTTTGCTACCGTGACGTTTATCAGTGGCGACGACACACCAGGAAACACATTCCGTGTTCCCATCACGCATGAGACCACCGTGCGCCAGCTAGCAAAGGATGCGATGCAGCGTCTGGTTCTCTCACGCCGCACAGCCGGCCACAAACAGATGCCTTCCATCATGGTGACGGAAGTCTTTGTGGGAGGCGAGGCGAACCAGACAAAAGCAGAAATATTCTCACAGGACTTAGTCACCCAGGTCGTGCTGGTGAAAGAGGAGGTGATTTTTATGCGCCTTCAGTCGTCGAGTGAATGCAAGCCGCAAACGGTGCCGTCTGCCGCCCTTCCCACGACTGCCGCCGCAGCTTCGACGGCTGTGTTGCCGACGGCCGCAGCCGTTCCTTCTTCCACCACGGCACCGACTCAGAAGGAGCCAGCGCGGGGGGCGGCAGTCACGAGCGTTAGGGTAGCCACGGGGAGAGGTACCACCGAATCAGCCGTGACGGCGGCCAAGAAGGATCAGCAGGCTGCCCATGTGCCACGCAAGACTCACGCGACTGTCGCTGAGGCCTCACGCCACCTGCCCCCCACCTCGCGCGCTGGCAACGCCAAGGCGACCGAGAAACTCGCCGTGAGCCGGAAGGCCGCCCAGACCGCGAAGCCCAGCACCCCACCAGTGGAAGATCGCGCAGCGCGTGCCACTAAGCGCACTCGTCAGGACGTCTCACCTGAGGAGGACAGCACAATCCAGAAGTTGCGCGCCGCAGAGGAAGCGAAGCGGCTGCGCTGGGGCCCAGAGGCGTCCAGCGCGTTTGCTTCCAACTACGTGTCAAGCCCGAATCGACTCATGTCACGCCGCAAGCCGTCTCAGAATGCGTCGCGCAAAGCGAGTGCGACCACCTCACCCTCCAGGGCAGAGCCAGCGACAAAGCAAGCTCGCAAGGAGACGCCGGTCGCGGACGACACTGGCGACGCGGATGGCTTCACACGGGAGGGATGGGGACCCGACGCGTACAAGAATTTTGCCGCCAACTACGTGACATCTCCTGACCGTCTTGCTCGCCTCATTCGGCAGCAAAAGCGCATGGCAAAGGCACAGGAGAAGACTGCGGCATCAGCCAAGACTGGATCGGCAGCGAATGCGGGATCGGGAGTGAAGCCGGCGAGCAACACAAAGGCCCCCGCACCGATTGCCCCGAAACGCACTGTCTCCCGTCAACTGGCGTTTCCAGAAACGGACGAGGGACACGAAACACGTCAAACAGTTGGCCACGGTGTGACGCTTATTGAAGTTGATGACGACGACGACGCCATTGTCACAGAGCCCCCAAAGGGCTGGGGGTCCGAGGCTGTCAAGTACTTCGATGCGAAAACTTACTGCGATGACCCCAGCAAGGCACGCTTGACCGAAGAGGAGCGTTCCCGGCCGATGCAGACCCGTCACTCCTGTCGTTTGTAGAACCACCTTCCCCGACGCGAGGGGTGGAGAAGGCGTGCTGAGCTCTTGCTCCTCTCCCTTCTTCGCCTACCCTTGGCAATACGTGACAGTTTCTCGTCCCAAGAGAGTTGCACCGCTGGTACCTGTGCCACGGACTGCTACGCGTCTGCTTGCGTCTGTTTCTGTTTCTCCCCCCCCCAGCCATTGCCTTGTTTTTGTTTCGATTTTAAAACCGGCAGACAATTCTGTTGCTCGAGTGACGTCCCCCTCACGATGATTTTTTTTTTGTTATTTTGGGTCTGGTGTCCTCTTTCTTCGTTCTGTCTGCCTTACTCTTTACACTCTTGAGGCACGTATCACCCATTCCTTCGCACTCTTCGCAATCCATGCCACCTACGTTGTGCCCACCTCTTTTCACTAGAACAACGAATAGATGCTCGACGCGATCTCGCAGCAAGAACACACACACACACACATATATATATCCATGCACGAATCACTATGAGAAGGTGCATCCACGTCGGCACGTGTGCGGCGGCGTCACACATGAGTGGCCGGCCTAGTGAGGAAGACGAGGGCCGGGCCGGGCTGACAAGAGCCCCGCCTTTTAAACGGCGTTCCGTTTCACATCGTACGCGTGTGCTCTTGCACTTGACCTTGTGCTCACTTCTCACGCAACTGACTGACTATTCGCTCTCCCCTGTTTCAACCAAGCCAAGCCCGCCCACGATATTGGCGTTGGTGCTTTCGGTTCCTCTTTGCCAGTCCCTCTTTCTCTCTCTCTGTATCACATGAATACATTCACTTCTCCTTCTGTCTCTACCTACACGCGTCATCTGTATTCCTTAACTGCTGCCTTCCTCGACAATTAACCTCTCTTTTTCTCTTTCATTGCCCCCGCCCCTTTTCACGTTCCAGGCATAAACTCGAATCATGGTCAAGGTCAAGAGCCAGAGCCAGATCCAGATCCCCGAGGGCGTGACGGTGTCCGTCAAGGGCCGCGTCGTGTCCGTTGAGGGCCCCCGCGGTGCCCTGGTGAAGGATCTCCGCCACCTTCAGCTGGACTTCCGTGTCAACAAGGCGAGCAGCACCTTCACGGCTATCCGTTGGTTCGGTTCCAAGATCCCGATCGCGTGCATCAACACCGCAATCACGCACGTTCGCAACATGATCATCGGTGTCACCCGTGGCTTCCGCTACAAGGTGCGCTGTGCGTACGCTCACTTTCCCATCAACGTCAACGTTGAAGGCCAGCACATCGAGATCCGTAACTTCCTCGGTGAGAAGCGCGTGCGCCGTCAGCTTGTGCCCGATGACGTGAAGGTCGTTCAGACCGACCCGTCCAAGGTCAAGGATGAGATCGTGTTCGAGGGCAACGACATCGAGAAGGTGTCCCGCGAGGCCGCGCTCATGCATCAGCTGTGCCTGGTGAAGAACAAGGATATTCGTAAGTTCTTGGATGGCGTGTTCACTCAGACCAAGACGAACGTGATCGTGGAGGAGTAAAGCTGAACACAGTTGTGTTTTGCCCCCCCCCCCACTTGTTGCCATGCTTTTAGTGCCAAGAAAAAAAACCTGTTTTTTTTTATTATTCATTTCCTTTCCCACCAAAAAAAAAAAAAAAAGACCACAAAAGAACAAATTCAAAAAAGCAACCTTTAGCGTCAGCAGTTGCCCTGGCTCATGACACGTGACGTTTGTGGGTGCCTAATCGATGCGATGCTCGCCCACTGGCGCGCTCAGCGATGAACGTAGCCGTGTATTACCATTTGTTTTTCACCGGGCGGTACACAGGCAGTTCTCAGATCCGTTTAAGAGGTTTATCGGACACGTGTGGTAGCCCTCCTTTTATTGTGTAGTCACGTCGCCGTCTGCTCCGCTTCCTTTTGCTGTGCGAAACGGTCATATTGGCCATGCTGCTGACCAACAGGACGTGTGCTAGCTGATCTAAACTTCACTAGTTTGTTCTCCACATTGATTCTGGCGGCTATATTTCACTGCTCCTCGTTGCTGTTCTTCGCAATACCCCTCCCCCCCTCTTTCTCTCTCTCTTCCAAAAATAATGTTGTACATTTGTTTCCATGCCCCTTGATTAGCGTAACAAAAAGACACAATAGGTGAGTGACGCGTGAAAGGACCGTAGACGGCGTTTTTCGGCCTTGGCGACCCGTGCTTCAGTGGAACAACGTGTTTCTTGACGGCGTGCTGCTCGTCAAACTTCCTCACCCTGTTTGCTTTTTGTAGTTGTTGCTACCGACAGCTACCATGTTGTGCGCGTCACGAGGCTTGAGAATGTCCATGTGGGACAGCCCGGCCTTTGAACACAACCCACTTACACGCTACTGGAAGCGCATGATGACCAACACGGGCACAACCTTAACGTCGCAGAGCATCCCGCGGCACATCCACGGCTACTTGGAGGGCACCAACCAGCGCACCGAGAGCCTCATTCGCTGGTTTCCATACAAGGAAGAGATGACCGTGAACGGCCGTTACGTGCCCACCTTCAAGGACGTGTTGTACACGCACTATTTTCCCAAAGAGTACAACGACGATGAACGTGTCAAGTATGTTTCCATCAAGACTGGACGCAGCGAGCTGGAGATCGCCGAGGAAATATTTCTCATGCGCAAGATGAAACTTTTTGCGGCACAACTTCTGCGAAACAAGCTTCGCAGCCGCCCACTGCGCATGCCAGAAGGCGTGGACTACTCTGGCGTTGAGAGACGCTACACACTCGGTATCTCCAAGGTCGCACAGGCCATGGGCATGAGCATGTACAGCACCCAGTCCTACGAACCGGTTATTATGTACTCACCATACCTCGACATGGGTGACTGCGTTGACCTCATCGTGACCAAACAGCTGCGCACAGCTCAGCAATATCTCCTGTGCGATATTGTGGTACATAAGGGTATCCCCCGTGCCCGAATGCCCCACATCCGCGAGGAGCCACAAGAGCCGCTCTCCCATCTTGAGCCTTGTATGTACGAGTACATCAAGCTTCGCCTTGCGGTCATGTCAGTCATCGCGAAGCAAGAACAATACGTAGTTGACCATCAGTTCGACGGTGGTCATCGGTACGGTGGCTGTCTCATCCACTTGTTCCCTTCACCTTTGGACCCTGAGGTGATCGACCACGAGGTGGAGCACATTGAAGTTGATCTTGACCTCGCCAAGACGTGGATGAAACACTACTACGATCATTACATAGCCCCACGAAAGAATGCGTAGCAAGTGCTGATTGCCGCTATCCCTCTCAACGCACGCTTGAGACTATCGCCGTATCGGCCAGCTAGCGTGCTGCATCTCGTGTTCACCGTTTCTACCCCCCCTTTTTTTTTTGCTCCAGCGAACCACGACTCCACAGAGTACTGCTGTGCAGAGGAGCGAAATGGTTGCTCCCATTTTGCGCCCTCACTTTCCTCTCACACACACACAAGTACACATATACAACAAACCAAAAAAACACACCTGCTGAAACTACTGACAGGGAATACCACAACATGCGCCGTCGTCCTCTGCCGGAATGAAATGCAGGAGGAGGGAGCGGAAAAGGAAAAGAGGGTACTGACACCGTATCAACGGTTGCTGCCCACTTGGTATCCCCCTTTTTAGCACTACTTGCTTGAGATTGGTGATGGCGATGTCTGCCCTCCCCCTCTCCTCCCCATCTGGTGCGTATTCTCAAGGATCTTCCTGTGAATCGAGACCTCCCCCCCCCCCGATATTGCACTACCAATTTTGTTTTCCAATTCACTCTTCTTCACACGGCACACACACACAGTGAACAAAAGCGTCTCTGATTCGCTCTTTTCGGAGATTCAAAAACCAGACAACCGAAAACCAACCACAACAACACCACCAACAGTCGTTTAGTGAGAAAATTACGCAGTGAACATCTCTGGCTCTTGCGCAAACTCTCATTTTTGTTTCTCAGCAGCTCCCTCTATCCCCTTTGGCGTGAGCTCTTTCTGCGTGCTGTTTTTTTTTTGTGACTCGTCTATTTTCCTGTGCTGCCCCACTTCGCGTCTAAATACATTGGCTTTTCCTGCCGGTAGAAGACAGAAAAAAAAGAGGGGAAAAAACAACGTTCCATGGACCCTCAAGTGTCTGCCATTCTCCGGGCGTTGGTGCCCGAGGAAATCGACATGTTGCGCGACGCTTTCATTTTCATGGATCGCGACAGCGACGGCTACGTGAACGAGTCCGAGTTGATGTCGCAAGTGCTAGCCAGTGTTGGTGCAGAGCGGTTTCCTCCACTCTGTGAATACCTGTCCCCGCTATTTAGTGTGGCTGACAAGGACAAGGATGGACGTTTGAGCTTAACGGAGTTTCTCATGTCCTTTGCCGATGGTCCGGGCGTCGTTCCGGCTGAAGTGATCAACGACTGCGTGGAGAAGGTTCGCGTGCGTCTGACCGATGAGGAGATGACCGCCCTACAGGAAAGCTTCCGACGCATCGACAAGAACCAAAGCGGTTACGTGGAACCCGATGAGCTGGTGGAGGCTTTGCGCACAACTTTGACTGACCGTTTTCCGGACTTGACCGACAAGAACTACGCTGAAATCGTCAGCGTCGTGATGAACAGTGCTGATGCCGACCGTGATGGCCGATTGTCTCTGTCTGAGTTTATTCGTAGCTACCAGGAGGATCAAGGCGTTCTCCCTGCCGCGTTTCTGGGCACGGGAGGCAGCGCAGTTTGCGAGCTGTCCGAAGATGAGCTACAGGTGCTGAAGCAAGCCTTCACCGTGCTGGACAAGAACAACGACGGCTACGTTGATTTCATTGACCTGTACCGCACCCTTTGGGACACGCTGGCGACCAGCGTTGAGGATCAAGAGCAGATCCGCGATCTGTGTGACCTCATCCTCGTCACCGCCGATCGCAACGGCGACGGACACCTGTCGCTTGGCGAGTTCGTCAACGGGTTCATGGAAAATGTGAGCGTCATTTCCATCCCCACTGTCGCCGCGCAGATTGAGCTGGAGAAGGGCTGCTCGCGGCTGCGTGAACTGCAGGCAACAGGCGAGCTGGAGGCCCGTGTGCGTGTGGCGACTGGTGCGGATGAGATTGACCGGGAGCAGATGGTGCAGCTGCTTTGCGACCTGTTTCGCCCAAGCTTCCCCGACTACGAAGATGACACGTTGATGCAGCTGATGGAGGCTATCGTGGCGGGGGCCGGCACAGACCCCAGTGCCCGCTTGACCATGGAGGAGTTCGTGCAGAGCTTCCGGGAAGAGCCAGAGGACGCTGTGTCCGGCACGCTTGACATGATGTCGCGCTCAGAGGAGATGCCGCAACCCACCGAGGAGGATCTCTCTCGCATCCGTGTGGCGCTCCGCTCGCTTGAGTCCGGCACAGATGCGGACGGCTGCGTCGCGAATGAGGTGCTCTTTGATACTCTGTGCGCCGCCTTCCCCGAGAGCCGCGCCAAGGCAGAGGACATGTTCCGCTTTGTCGCCATGACCGCAGGTGAGCCCGAGTCGTCCGCTGCTGTTGCTGAGGACATCTCTCCCGTCCCCACTCTGCAAACAGCTGTCGCGTACGGTGCGTCTGACCCAACTGCCACGGCTGGGGGCCCTGCACAGACCACCGCGGATGAAATTCCGTTTGCCGCACCGGAACCGGAACGGCGCGTATCGACGTCGAGACCGCCTCTCTCACCTTTTAGTAAAGGCCGCTCTGCCTCGCCAAAGTCTGCCGACGCAACCTCGAACGGTGCGGGTGGCCGTCAACGCCGCTCCGTCACGGCCACCGCCGTTGACCTGGAGGAGCCGACCTCGCTGCACCTCACTCCGCATTCGAGCGTGGAGATGCATGCTGCCCAGCTCTCTGAGGAGCAGCTCACGACAGATGTGGCAGCTTCTGGTCAGGGTACACATACGCCACACAATACGGTCACGGAGTGCGGCGAGACCAGCCACATGGCCACCGTCTCCAAGAAAATGGAGCCGTCTACCGTCAGCACCTATGATATTACAGTTGCTGCGCTCACGCCGAAGAAGGCGTCGCCTCAAAAAAGATCCGCGAATAGCGCGTACAATGACTGCGAGACGGACGGTGTGTTCGACGACGAGCTCCGCCGGCTCTTCAACGAGTTCGATACCGAACGACGCGGATATCTGGATCGTGAGGCGTTCAAGGAGACTTATCGCAACATGGAGCAGTACGGCCTGGAGCCGACCACAGAGGAGATCAACCGACGCTTCCGGCAATATGGTGGACGGTCTAAACAGATCTTTTTTGATGAATTCTGCATCTTGATGCTGCAGCGCGTTCGCATGTAAACCAGAAAAAAAAAACGAAAAAAGAAAGAAAGGAAGGGGGGGGGGACTGTGTGCGCAGAAAACACAATATCAAGAGCGAGGAGTGACGCGCGACGCGATGCTTTGTTTACCTCTAAATTCACCGTGTGCGCAAAGCCACCGTTGGCGACTAGCTTACCACTTACGCGCTTCACAACGGCGCACCGAACTGCCTCTGCCATCTTATCCTGGTACACGCTGGGCACGGCAACATCCAGACACCCAAACCACATCCAGGCCAACGAGGCCAGCGCGAACACACACAAAATTGTTAGAAACGATGTTGACCCGCAAAGATGGCAACCACCGAAATGTACTGAAAACCAAAGAGAGCAAACACACACGCACCAAAAAAAAAAATATGAAAATCAGAAACCAAGTCAACCACCACAACTCGTATTCAACGAGGAACACAGGCTTCTCCGATGTGTATTTTCTTTTTCTTTTCTCTCACATACACATTTAAACAAAACAATGACATAGCCGAGGCTGGTGGGAGCCTGGTGCGTGGTGGAACACAGAAGGAAAACGCCGCATCGTGACTGGGACCGATTACAGAAGACCGGAAAAAGCTGAGATGCGCGAGCTTAAGACGGCGCATCTGCAATTCAAAGCACTCGTATTCGCACCTTTTTTTTTCTCGCGCTCTCTCGTCTCCTTCCTGGATTCTCAATGTCTGTTTGGCCTTCTCGTGTAGTCTGTCACAACACCAGTTTCGTTTGTGTCGTGGTTCCACCGCGCCACTTCCCGCCTTACTCTCTCCTAGTGCAAATCTTGGTACTTTTTTTTTTTTTTTTTGCGTTCCGTTCCTGACCTGCCATGAACCACAGCGTATTTCCACGCTGACCATGGCACACCCTGTGTTTCTTCCCTTCCTTCCTCTTCCTTGTTTTTGTTTGACACAAATGCACCTGTCTGATGAGCTGGCGTGTCACCAGAGGATTGCGTCACAGCACACATTCTACACTGAACTATAACCCGGCAGTTAGTACACGTGCGAAGGGTACTCTACCGCTGTGATCGGCCAACTCGCCAGGATTGTTCTGAACCGAGGAAAGATATTTCTCTTTGAGAAATCGGAAAATGGAACTGTGGCGGAACGTTGATCCCACACACTTCCCACAAGTTACTATTCGCTTTATATGTATATTGGCTCACACTAATTGACACTTATTTCTGGTGTTGTCATAATCAGTTTGCAACCAGAACACCGGCAGCGCCCCTCTGCTTTTCCCTCCCGCCACACCTCTCCAACTTCCCTCGTGCTTCTTTTCTTTCCCTTTCTTCGTCTCTCTCTCTGTCTCTCTTAAAACTGGCATTTTGGGAATGGTGGCGTGCACCTGTGATTCAATATCGCACGTACACACACAAAACAAAAAAAAAATCCCGTTCATTGGTTCTGTTGCGCTCTCGTGTCTTTTGTCCTTTCCGTCACTGGCGAAAGCTTCCCTGTCAACGATTGCTGTGGTGGTTTTCTAGACTCTTCTGAACACAACAAGTTAGAAATACGAGCCCCTGCCCTTCCTCTTCTTCACAAAAAGAAAATCAACACTATCGAACACAACAACAAAAACAACAAAAAACAACAGCAACCGTGATATCGTCATGTATCAGGAGTCCAAAATTCTGACCATCTTCAAGTCTCTGAAGGACATTGTTGTGGTTGGTGACAATGATATGGTCATCACGGACATGAACGCTGCGGCAGTCAACTTCTTTGGCTGGGCGCTGTCGGAGGTCAAGGGAAAAAGCATCACCTTCCTCATTCCCACGCACCCACTCGATGTGCAAGACAACGTGGTGACACTGCTCGCCCACGTCCGTAGTGATAAGGACGTGCCTGTCGTTATCCAAACCACGCGCGACCCGCATGCGACGATGGTGGCGTGGACAGTCCTTCCCGTCTCTCTTCCACGTGTGTACGAGTTTGGCGTGCACATGAACATCCGCGCAGCATTGACGCCGAAACTGTCTGTTTCTGACCTGAACTTTGCAGGACGCACAGTCTTTGTTCGCGTGGACTTCAACGTCCCGTTTGAGCGGGACACGGGCAAAATCCGTGACGACAGCCGTATTCGCGCCGCTATTCCAACAATCAAAAAGATTGTCAGTGATGGCGGCCGCGCTGTTGTAGCCTCCCACCTTGGGCGACCAAAGAAGCCGAACGAAAAGCAATCCCTGAAGCGCATTCTTTCTCGCTTTGAGGAGGTTCTTGGACAGAAGGTCCTTTTCATCGAAAACGTCCTCGAGGCCGGCACGGAGGTGAAGACGATGAAGAACGGCGATGTGGCTCTATTGGAAAACTTGCGCTTCTTCCCTGGGGAGAGCAGCAAGACGTCGAGTGAGCGAAATGCAATGGCTCTGAAGATTGCCTCGTACACGGATATCTTTGTCTGCGATGCGTTTGGTACGGTCCACCGCATGTCAGCCAGTATGACGGGTGTGCCACGCGTTCTTGGCGCCGGCGTGACGGGCTTTCTTATCGAAAAGGAAATTTCCGCGATTAGCATGGTGATGCGCGATCCCGCTCAGCCACTGGTCGCCGTTGTCGGTGGCTCCAAGGTGTCTGACAAGATCGGCGTGCTTGCGTCCATCTTCAACTTTGCCCACACTGTGATTATTGGCGGTGCCATGGCATACACATTTTTGGAGTCGCAAGGCGCGACGGTCGGCACCAGTAAGGTGGAGCGTGTTGTGAAGGAGAAGGGACGTGAGGTCGACCTCCACGCCACTGCCCGCGAGCTCATGGATTTGGCGAAGGCGCGCCGTGTGAAGGTGATCCTTCCCGTGGACCACAGCTGTGCCACCAAGTTCGCGAATGAAGAACCCCTCATTACCAAGGACACAAACATCCCAGCCGGTTACATGGGCCTCGACTTTGGGCCGAAGAGCATTGAGCTCGCTGTGGCGGCTGTCTCTTCAGCCCACACGCTGATCTGGAACGGTCCACTCGGTGTCTTCGAGTTCCCTCACTTCGCCACGGGTACATTGGCCATTGCAGAGGCAATCAAAGCAAACAAGGAGCTTGTTTCCATTGTGGGTGGCGGTGAGACGGCGGCTGCCACGGCCAACTATCGTGAATACATCACCCACGTCAGTACCGGTGGCGGCGCCTTTCTGGAGTTGCTGGAGGGTCGCGCGCTCCCTGGTCTTGTGTGCCTCACTGCACGCGCAACACCAAAGTTTTAAACAACAGCATGCGTCAACCTTGAACGAACAAACAATCAAACAAACAAAAAGGAGAGTAGCTTGTCGGTTCCCCTGTGTTCCATCGCAGCATGCGTGCTCCCCTCTGTTTCTCTGCCCGCCCCCCCCTTTTTTTTTGCTCAGTGTGTGTTACTGATGTGGCTCTTTCCTGCTGTCGCGAAACCACATGTTGAGCCTCAACAGAAAGAAACAAACAAACACACAAAAAAAGAGAGAAACAAAAAAAAGGTAAACACCACTGGCACTCGGCTGTGAGAGGAGCAGAGCAACATGCACACTGCGTGGGACATTGGAGCAATATTGGTATCAACATCAAAACGAACACCGAAGTCTCTGCAGCTGTTGCTCGCACAGAAGCGAAGCACTTCAAAACAAAACCTCGCATGTGACCGCAACCGGCGGCAGCAGCAGCTCAAAATGCAGCAACGTGACGGAAACGTGTAGAATTGCTTTCACGCCTCTCGGCAACAAGAAGACGACAGCGCTGTTATCCAGGTCCTTGTTACTCCCATTGGCTCTCGCATGCACACATCAGAAGTATTCATTTCCTTGTTGCCGGCGTTGTTGAGGACATAGTTACACAGATGTTTTAGTTTTCCGTATGTATTCTCGTGTTGTCCTGCGTTTCCCAGTGTAGCTCGAGAGCAGAGGACTCGCTTCATCATTGCGCAAGTGCTGTTGCTCTCTTTCTTTTTTTTTTTCTCTCCCTCTTTCCATCGTCCACATATTCAGTGACAATCGCGTGCTTCGGCATTTAAGTGACCGCGAGGGTACGCGGTTCAAAAAAAAACTCCAACTCGTGCCACCATGTTGTTCTGTCAACCGTTGGTGACGGCCGTAAAGAGAGTTGTCGCATTCGTCAGCACGATGCACACCTTTACGTGTGTGCGCGTTCTCTTCCCCTCCTTACCGTCTCGTTTCACGTGCCGCACAGACCATGTTATACCCATGACTGCACCACTTACTTTCTCTCCGATGGCTCACCCCTTTCCTCCTCTTTCCTTCCCCCCTCGTTCTGTTCTTCTTGGACTATTTCTCCTTGATTTTGCACCTCCGTCGGTCGGCTTCAGTTTTATTTGGATTCATTAACTATTTATTTGTGGCTCTCCCCGTGTCGTTTGTGTTTTCCCCTCTCGCCGATAAGAGTATATTGCGCGTGTCGAAAGGAAGTACACGCGCCGTCATCAGGTTCAGGTCTTCATCTCTCGCTGCTTCGCCCAAAGTACCGTCTACGTTGTTTGGCATCCTGTGCGCGGTCGTTTAGATTTCTTTTTCACCTCTATGTGTGCAGCCCCACTGCTGTCCGACCCTGAGCTGGCACAGGGGTTTAGCCATGCCAGCAGCGGGGCCTCTTCTGTTAACCCGAATGAGCGACGCGCTTCGGAGGAGTGGATCAAGGCGCGCCAAGATGAGGTGGACACAAAGCCTGGGTTCATCTCGACACTACTCACCGCAGCTGCCAGCAACGTGCCCCACTCACTATTTGGCTCCATTGTCTTCAAGAACACGGTGAAGCAGTGCTGGAATCCTAGCACAGCTGAGCACTGCATCCAGGAGGCTGAAAAGACGGCTGTTCGGCAGAATGTCATTCAAGCTGTCCTGGCCTCCCCGGAAGTGGTGCAGCGGAACCTCACCGAGGCAATCAGGTTTATAGCGGACATTGACTTCCCAGAGCGGTGGCCCAACTCGTTAGACTTTCTCATCAACACTCTCCGGGCAGTGCCACCACCGCCGCCCGCTGTGCACTGCTCAGCCCTCTCGACGGCCCACGCCGTTCTCCACAAGTACCGCGAGCAAGACGAACTCTCGCCTGCGCTGGTGGAGGAGCTGCGCGCTATTGACGACAATTTCTTCCCTCCTCTGCTCAACTCGATGATGGCGCTGGTTTCCATGGCAGAGCACTCTAGCACGACACCGGAGGCCGTGCTTGGATGCAAGGGTGCCACAGCTGCGGTGGAGTGCATCCGCGACTTCATCTCGCTCGACCTGGGAGACCACTTTATTGCGGAGAAGGACAGTGTCGTTGACGTGTTTGTTCGCTGCTTGAGGCTGCAGAACGGCTGCATTGCGCAGAATCCATGCCTCGTCGCACTCAAGTCAGTTGTGCTCGACTGTGCCTCGCATTTGCTCATGCAGTTTGAGGAAGACTTTGAGAAGGACGCTGGTCGGTTTTTGGAAACTGTGTGGGCCGTCATCGCGGACCCTGCTAGTCAAGATTCGTCGATGGATGACTTGGTGTTTTGTGCTATTGGACTCCTGACAAGTGCGTGCCGTGGCACGTCCCGCTCTGTCTTTGACTCAAGCGAGACGATTCAGCTGCTGCTGAACCAAGTCGTGGTGCCGAACCTCAACATGAACGAGGACGAGGTGTTCACATACGAGAACGAACCAGATGCGTTCATTCAGCGTGATGTTGAGGGGTCTGACCTGCATACGCGTCGTCGTGCGGCTGGTGAGCTGGTGCGTGTGCTCGTGGTTCAGCTACCCGAAAAGGCGCGTCCTTTGATGGCCTCGACGGTGAACACGCTCTTCTCACAAGGCGCCGCGGACTGGCGCGCCAAACATGTCGGAATCCAGCTCGCCACCGCGCTCCTTTTAGAAGGTCAACACGCAGACGCTCAGCGTGGTGCGACGCAGCGGTTAACGAACATCATCCCTTTCGATGGGTTCATGCGCCAGGCAATTCTGCCAGAACTGTCTTCTCCGCTCTCTCCCACATCACCCGGCATTATCAAGTCGAGTTGCATGCGGGCCATCACTGTCTTCAGAACGCATCTTGACGGTGACCTCATTGCCTCTATTGTGGGCCTTTTCCCAACGTGGATGAAGGAGGCCGATGTGGTCATCCACACATACACCGCCCACGCGCTCGAGCGGCTGCTGACAGTACAGCACCAGAACCAGTATGTCATCACCGAGCAAGCACTCGGGCCGTACGTGGCCGGCATCCTGGAGAGCCTGTGTGGCCGGCTTGAACAGTGTGACGACACGCCAAATGCCTATCTGATGCACTGTCTATCGCGTCTGTGCCAGCGAGTACCGGGCTGCGTGCGACCATTTTTGGGGCCAGTGGCTGGTTCCATGAACACGGCGCTTTCTATGGCTGTGAAGAACCCATCGAACCCGTTGTACAGCTACTACCTGTTTGAGGTCATCTCGTCGTGTATTGCCATGTCACCCGACAGTGGAGCGGACTTCGAGGCACTGCTGTGGCCCAATCTCACATTCATCTTAGCCAACGATGTTCTCGAGTACACACCGTATGCACTCCAGTTGCTATCCCAGCTGTTGAGCACGCACCCCCGCGCGGCGGAGCCCCCAGAACAGTACAAGATTATCTTACCGCCCCTCACTGATCCGGCTCTCTGCAGAGGCGGCAACATTCCCGCTGTCGTGTGCCTTCTGGCGACCTTCATTGAGCGCTACCCTGAGTACGTGCATGGCCAAGGTTTCACGGAGAAGATTCTCAACCTTTTTCACACGCTGGTGCAGTTGAAGAATAACGACCACGACGGCCTTAGCCTTTTGACCACCATGCTCATCGCCTACCCGCGACCGGTGATGGACATGTACATGTCCACTATTCTCAAAATTCTTTTGCAGCGGCTGCAGACCTTCAAAACACCCAAGTTTGTTCGGGTTCTCATCATCTTCTTGTCTATCGTGGTCATTGTACGAGATGGCTCTGACTTGGTGACTCGCATGGACGCCATTCAGCCTGGCTTGTTTATGATGGTTCTTGACCGTGTCTGGCTTCAGAATGTGCAGAAGATCACTGGCAATCTGGAGCGAAAAGTGTGCATCGTGGCTCTCTCAAAGCTGCTGTGTGAGTGTCCGGAACTCCAGAACAACCAGCAAGCGTGGGCGAGCAGCGTGTACGCGTGTCTCAAGATGATCCATACTGGCGCGGAGCAAGATGACCACACGAGTTTCTCGCCGCTGGTGGCCTCCGTGCAGGACCTGCCTACCAATTTTCAACAGGGAAGTGGCGAGGCGCTGGGGATCACCTCAACCAACATTTACTGCCCACTGCCTGATGCGGTGCGTAAGCCCACAGACGTCTGCAGCAACATCGCCGACCCTGACCGCTATTTTCGAGACCAGATGACGGCGCTGCTGAGAGGCCCAGGTGCCAGCCTGGCGTCAGTGCTGCAAGCGCAGCTCACACCCGATCTTCTGCAATTGATCCTTTAAACGTGTAACAACTTTTGCTCCTAAGAACGAAACCAGCGACAACAACAGACAGCCTTCTTTGGTGCTTTTTTTGCTTTGTGTTCTGAGTGTGTACGCTTGTTTGGCACGTGCGTTCGCATCCAAACTGATGCGACAATTGTCGTTTTGTGATCACCAAAATGGTGAATAACTGTGCGGTCTCTCTGTGCCTTGTTGTCTTCCCCCCCCCCCCCCCAATCTGATCTCTTCGTCCAGCCGCTCGCCGTGTGCTGCCCAATCGTGATATTCTTATTCGTAATATGGGCAACACATTTTCAGAACGTTTAGGTGCCGCTAATCAGATGCAGTGCGAAGTTGAAGGAAGCCTCACATCACCCAACTGCACTCCAAAAAAAAAAAAAAGAAAAAAAAAAGAGTACCGGTAAAGGGATACTACAAGCCAACGAATCACAGAGACAAGGGACCCACCGGGGTAGACAGGCCAGTAAGAGCATGACATTTCTGTTTTCTCGCCTCTTTTAAGCACACTCACACATCTACAGAGGTCTCTCCTTGCGATTCAATACGATACTCTTTTTGTTTTGTTTTTGCACGCGTCAAGGCAAGAAGTAGTCGATAAAAGGAGAGAAGCACCGCCGACCAAAAAAAAAAAAAAAAAGTGAAGCCAATGAATCCAAAAAAAAAAAAAAAAATGGGCATGAATGAGCCATCGCAAGCCCAAGTAGAAACCACACAAAACATCTGCATGGAGCAAGTTGATGGCACCCAGTGCATCAATGTGACTGTCGATGCGGTGACAGCGGCCATGCTTGTACGCAACCGGTGAGCGTCGTTTCTCTCCCCTTCACTTTTCCCCTGAAACAACTGACTGCGTCGCCGCGTACCCATAGTGTACTCGCCGTCGTGGCGTGCATCACCTCAATCTCTTTACGCATACACGCTTTTATGTCCTCTTTCTTCGACCACACCGCACTGTCTCTGTTTCTTCCGTCAACACGGTGCAACATGTCCACTCGTTGCGTTCTGCGTTGCTCTATTTCAATGCCCAACACCCACTGTGTCTCCTCCGCACTGGAAACAATACCTAGCAGACTTGCCTTTTTGTACGGCGCCAGCAACCTGCGACAGCGTCTTTCTCTCTTTTAGACTTGACATTACCAGTCCATTGCTTTTCTCTCTTCGCACTGTCTTCCGCACACGTTGCGTCTGCCAATCACTCGGTCGATGCATGACCATTTGTAGCTGCGCAAATATACCAAAATAGACCACGCAGGGGTCTCTCAACATGGAATATTCTCTCGCTCTTGATTCTTTGCTTGAGCAGATTGTGTCTGACCAGCTGGCCAAGCTCACGCTGCCTTCCAGCGCCACGAAACAACTCGAATATGCTCGCATAAGCTCCACAGGTGACGTTGTGCTCAACTTTTCACAAACCAATCGACTGTTTTTCTCTGTCATTGGCATTCCCCTCATCGACACAGTCATGCAGGACCCGACACGATTTATGCGATCCCAGCCGATACCAGACGTGACGCCCCGCGAGATGCCTTCCATGGTGCAACTCACCGTTTGTGCGCCGCCCGACGTGGAGAATGAAGACGTCAGCCGGCTCTGTCAACTCATACCAGTGCGCAAGTCCGCATCATGTGCTGACGGCGGGAATCTGAGTGGTCTTGTGAGGGCCACCCAGCCAAGACCGGTCACAGCTGTTATTCGTTGCATCGAGCTTGATCGGTGCGAACGGGTTTCTCTGGCGGGAGGCCGAGCGTTGCGGGATGCGGCCCGGCGAAACACTTTTCTCCAGATTGTGTCTGTCTACGGCTGTAGTATAAACCCTGGCACAGAGGCGCAGCTTGCCAGAGCCCTCAAGGCAAACGTGGATCGGGTGGTCAAGGCGGCAGGGTGCCTCGTGCCTTTACCACCACCGGACGCGGCCATGGCTGCCACCCGATTCTATGAGCAGGCGTCTCCACTCGATCTTTCCCCAACCACGCCACATGGAGGCACTGATGTCTCGACTGAGCCTGACGACAATGAACGTTATTTTTTCCGAGACGTGCTTCACCATGACTCTCGCCAATCTGCCAACCGCAACTACGGTCAACACCTTGTGCGGTACCCACTTTTGAACAGTATTCTTGCATGACCGTAGTCACCCGTTCTGTCATGACCGACTGCGGCGAACACACTCAGACACAAGCGCCAACTCAAGAAGATGAACGCACACGCTGTGACAAGTAAAGGAATAAGACTATACGGAGGCGTCCGTCTGTACACCTCTCACTTTCTGACTGACCACCGGCAGTTGACGCAACACCGACCTCCCCCCTCCCCCCCAATGCAGACACACTATGTGGTCGCTGCATACTCCACAATCACACACGCGTGTCGGGTCGCCTCGCTTCTACGACTCCATCAGTGCACTGCTGGTGCTTCTGCTATGCTTGTTGAGTGGCCCTGTCCTTCTTCATGTGCCACCACTGCCCAGCCTTCGTTTTCCCCTGCCTTTCTGCTTCTCTCTTCAATGGATATTTGGGCAACACTGAAGTGTCGCCAGCATACACGTGAATTCCCTTGTTCTTTTTGAACTCCCTATCTACTTCTTTTCATTGGCGCTTGACCAGCTCGTCACGAGTTTTTTTTTTCTGAAATCATTTCAGAGTTCAAGCACGATACCCATTTAACGAAAAATATATAGAAAAGAAGTCCTTCTCATAAACATATAAACACCTTTGGTTACCTTTGGCGGTCCTTTTTTTTTTTTTTTTCATCTGTGCCTTTGATTTGTTGTCGTCCATTCTTTATCGTACGAAGACACATAAAACAGAGCAAACGAGGATTCCCGTGATTGCCGAGTCTCCACATTTTTTTTCTTCGTTTCGTTTCTTTTGTTTTGCTCTGTGAAGGCAAGAGTGACTCGTCTCTGTTTGCCACATTTTAGCTACTTGTGCGCTTACTGGAATAACTGAAGCTCTACTTTGCACAATTAGTATGTCCATATACCTCAACGTGATCGGAAAAGAGTTCGTTGAAGGCGTCGCATTGGACGCTGAGGGCACTGTTCTTTCCGTGAACGCGCAGCGTTTCCCCTCTCTCGGTGGACTGACACCTGGCATGGTGGTTCGGTCGGTGAACAGCGCACCGTTTACATCACCCGCAGACGAAAAACGTCGTTACGAAGGCTACGCGGGTGAAATCCTCGTCGTTGTTGGGCCACCAGCCAATCAAAAAGGCGGCGATGAGTTTGATATTGACTCTGACGACGAGGACACCGCCTTCAACCCGGCTACCGCTCTCGCGCCTCTGCCAAGCGAATCTGCCAACGCAATGGCCCAGGATAGCGCCAAGATCATTGCTGAGGCGGCGAGGCGGTGCCCGGCGAGCTCCTGCATTATCATCATGAGCGAAGGCGCCAATCCGGCTCTGCCTATTTCGCTTGCGGCGGAGCAGGCCAAGATTGACGTCATGTTTATCGACACCGTCGGACGGATGAAAACGCGTCAGAGCATTGATGACGCCGGCGAGACGTTCAAGAAGTCGCTAGAGAAAGGCTTGTGGATTTACGTGGAACAGGCGACCAAGTCCATCACGCTGCTCCGCAAGCTGGCCGAGTGCATCACAGAGGTGAATGCGCGCAAAAAGATTAATCCCCGCACTCGCGTATTTCTCATGTGCGAGCCTCATCCTCACTTCCCAGAGGCACTCATGAAAAGCTCCATCACCCTCCGCTGCCGATTGCAAGGTAACAGTCTGGCAGATGTCAACGTTACTGAAGCAGCCATGGAGAGCCAGCGTCGGCGAAATGTGCTGCAAGGCGATGACGAGGTGGCCGTGGCAAACCCGACTGCGCCGCAAGTCTCACGACCCGAGCGTGGTAAAAAAAGGGTCAAAATCTCCAGCGAAGTCAACATTGTACACCTTGAGAAGAGCACCTTCCTGGAGATGAGTGCCAGTGCTCACCCGCCTGTTGAGCGCGACAACGCACAGGGCGAAGGCATTACCCGTGTCGCCAAGTACTCATTTGGGTCGAATGAGAAGTTCATCTCGTTGTGTGCTGTTCGCGACCATCGCTTCGCGGTGGGCACCAACAGCGGCTATGTCGTGCTTCTTGATGGTGACGGCCTGCCGCTGATCCACTTCCGCCCTCACAAGGCGTGCGTGTGGGATGTCAGCTTCAGCACGCAGTTTGACTTCGCAACTGCATGTGAAGACGGCACCAGCACTATCTTCAATTACTCCCTTGCTGGGCAGGATCTGTGCGCGACTTCGGTCGCATCGTTTCAAAGCGACGTTTTTGCCGTCACCTACGTTGACCCATTTGATGTAAACAGCCCTGTGCTCTCTGGTGGCTTGAGTGCCACCATTTGCATTCTTCACTCAGACCGTCAGAACAGCTCCTTCATCGCCTCCGGCACTTCCATTCAAGCAATGCACGCAACGCAGAATAAGCACGCAGTGGTGGGCGGTGGCAATGGCACGTGCACCCTGATTGACCCTGCTCGGGGTGCTGTGCTGGACACGACCAATCGCCACTCACGTAAGGTGCCGGCTGTCAGCTGCCACGGCTCACTCGCGGCAACAGGCGGGTTTGACCGAATGCTCCGCCTGTGGGACACCCGTTCTGGCGCATTCCAGCTGGTTAGTGAGCGTCCAACGAACGAAGTGATTACTGCGGTCGCTGCGAGTGAACGGCTGTTGGCAGCCTGCAGCGGGTCTGATTTGATTGTTTGGGACATCCGCAACACCGCCGCTCCTTTGGCGACAAAGGAGGGTGCGTGGAAGGACCTCACGCGCGGGCTCGTCATTGACGGTGACCGCATTGTCACTGCATCCGTCGATGGCGTGGCGAGGTACTGGAAGGTGCACTAACGCGCTGATGGAGTATCGAAAAAAAAAAACAGAAAAAAAAACAAAAGAAACGGCGTGCACCGGACTCGTGAAGAGTTCTCAGCACACCCCAGAAACTTGCTCCATTCGCGCCACATTATCTGTTACGTGCCATCGTAGAGACGATCGCGCTTGTTAGCTGACACGTGCAGCAAAGCAAGTGAAGGCGAATGAATTGTGAGGAATGGAAAAAAAAAGCTGTAGCGGTGCGTCTGACCAACACGACTTACCGTTTGCTGTGAATCGATGACATGGTGCAGGACTGTCACGGGCATCGCCTTTCGTCTGCGCGTCGCCGTCTCTGTAGTTGCTCACTATTGTTTCCTGGCACGGTTCTTATGTACACACACACACACACACTCACAGCACGTGATGCCGCAATTGTATGCAGTCAGCTACTCGGGGCTCCACTGTCGAAGAAGTGACGACCGATGTGGGTGACAAAATGATGCCCCCTGTTTCCCTCTCTTCTTAGTGTGTCGCTCCTCTTCTTCCATAGGTCATCTCGTTGAAGTACACCTACGAAGCGTATTTGTCAAAAAGAGCCCGTCTGTTATGCTTTCTCTCTCTCTCTCTGTATGTTTTTCCTGAAGACCTCGCGCAATCGTGGCGCATCGCACGGGGCAGACTTCCATAAACCCGGAACAGTCTGCGCTCACGCGTTGTGTCTGGCCACCGTTGAGAGCGGTCACTCCAGACTCTAGGGGAGAAGATGCTGCTGCTGGTTACCTCGCATGAGAAAGACATACCAGCTTCCATCACATTTTCCACTATTGTCTGTTTACAGCGCACCCAACTTATCTCTATATCATCATTTTCATCGATACTTTCCTTTCATCCTTCCTTCTTTAATTGTTTCCTCGCATGGGCTGCAGTTACCGACTGCAGAATAGCGCACAAGCTGCTTCTCGTTCCCGCTCTTGTCCTTTTCAATTCTTTCTTCTTCTCCATTGACTTCTTCTCCCCCCCCCCCTCCCCACTTAGCCAGCATTCGAGTGGCGACGCGCATCGTGGTATATGTCGTCCACAACTGAGCCGTCCACAGTGGTGCTTGAGGGCAGCCAAGCCCATGACTCGCTCACAGGGATTGGCCTGGACTTGGAACGGCTGGAGTCTTGCGGCCTCTCGCTCGACGAAAACAACAACACTGCCGACTCTGTGGAACAGATTCTCTTGACAGACACACGCATCTGTGACGTTTGCAGCGACCCGGAAGAAACAATCTGCCCCGTGACAGGCAAGCCACACCGCCGACGACTGATTTGTGTAGCGCACGATATCCTACAGTGCGTGGGCAAATGCGTCGGGCGATTCCACACCCGCCAGGCCAGCGTGGCACAGCGTGTGTCTGGCGACGTCAAGGTCCGCGTGCAACGCCGCATCACCCAGAATCCGCAACTGTTTCTTCTCCTCTTTTACTTTGCGACGCTTGACGGCGAAGAGGATGAGGAAGTCGCCTCCAAGGCGACCATTGAATACGCCAAGTACTTGCTTGACATTCTTCGTCAAATCAAACAGATCTGTGGCGTAAACGGGCAAGCCAACCACAGTGATGGCGCGTATGGCTTGCTACTCCTCAAGTCGTTCTACAAGACGTGGCAGCGGTATGTGCGTCGTGCAGAGCCCTATGCGAGCACAAATCCCGCTGACCAGGCCAGAGCCTTACAGGAGCTGCTGCAAGGCACCACAGAGGCTCTTTATGGTGCACTGAAGGAAAAGGCACGCGTCTCAGCACAGGGCGATTCCACCGAGTACGCTAAATTGGAACTTTTTATTGCGTTGCTCATGGACCGCGTCCGGCGACTCGCTACAGCAGAGGGCCGAGCTGAAATTGAAGGTGAGCTGGAGCGGTGGAACAAGACGGAGGAGCTGGAAAGAAGGGCTCGTGGGCAGTGCGCAGTGGAAGCCGAAAGTGAATTCACAGCACCTGACGAGCTCGCGACGCACATTGAATCCCCGGCATCGGTAGCTTCACCGCTGCTCCATCTTGCGAACCCACCTGCGCTGCTGTCGGACCTGAACACGAGCGGCTCCGACCTGGAATTGCCTCCAGCACTCCAAGCTCAAGCTGCGATGGGGCCTGACTTGCCTCCCCACTGGTACGTTGACGACTCTGGTCGCTCACGCCCACCACCGGGTGACGAAGCACGCCAGAAGCAAGAGCGCTTTCTACGGAATGAGTTCAGAGCGCGGAAAGCGTACGAGGCAGCACTCAATGTCCAGCCCCCTCCAAAGTCTGACGAAGCCAAGGCCGTCGAAGCGATGGCGGAAGTGCTTTACAACGCTCAATTGGACCAGCTTCGCGATGAACTCAACACTCAGCCGAAACCTGTGCTCCGACGTGTACCACAGGTGATGCACCAGATTGAGCAGCAGTTTGTTCTCGCGCTCCCCGCACGGCTGCAACAACGGGCACGACAGGAGCTTCGCGATGTGGTGGACTGGAGCATGATCCACGCCAACATCGCCAATATCGTTGCCGTCATCCGCTTTGTGATGGAGAAAATCATTGCGTACGGCGCGCCATTCCGCGAAGAAACCCTGCGTGCCAAAACTCGGAGTGTGTGCGCGGACTTGGAGTCAGCGACACCCAACCTTGGGTCTGCCGCGACCAGCGCGCTCCGCTTTGTTCTTGACTCCATCGCCACGCTGCGCGAGGATGTGGCGCAGTTTTCGCTCATGCTCATCTCTAGCCAGCTCAAGGGCAACGCTGTCGAGTACATTCGTGACTTTGTGAAAAACTCGTTGCCACTACCGCAGAACTGGGAGAGTACCAAAACCTTCCTTGCGCGCTGGAGCCGCGACGAGCGCGCTCGTGAGTGGGCGCTGGATCCGCAGCGAAAGGTGCTTTCTCACTTCTCGCTGACGTCCGAAACGGGCTGTTCGCAGCGGCTGCTGCGCGGAGCGCTTCTATTTGGCACTCTGGATTTGCTGCGAAGCGGTAACCGCAGCAGCGCCAATCGGTGGGATGAACTTCCCGGAGAAGCCCTGTACTTTGAAAAGCCGACCATTTTCACAGCAGCTAACACGGTTCAAGAATGCACCCTGTTGCTCCTTCTTGACGGGACTATTTCGTCCATGCTATCGCAAAAAAAGATTCCTCCTAGTCAGGTAATGTCGACTGTTCGCGACTTGCACAGCGCGATTCTAGAGCGCCTCAAAAGGGACACCAATCTGAACGATCTGAAGGCATTCGTGACAGACGAGCTGTGCGCCGCGCTAAATCAGAGCCGTGAAGCAAGCCCAAATGGCGCAATCGACGCGGCTGGTTTCACTGACGTTGAGTTGTCCGCTGTGGGACTCACCATCGACAAGATGACGAACACGATGAATCCTCTTTACATCAGCTTCGAGAAGAAGGTAATTCAGTCCTTGGCGGCGGTGGTAACGGGCAACGAAAGCGCCGCACAGACGCTGGGGCTGATCAAAAATGCCGTGGTGGTTCAGGCTCAGGCTCTGCGAACAATGTTTATCTTTAATTGGGAGGTGTACGCCCCGTTCTACGATATGCTTGCTCCCTCCGTCTCGTGAAACACATCATGCAGATAGGTGGTGTGTCCGCACGTTAGTAGGTATCGCGTGGAGAGATAGCGGCGAGCAACGTGCCAATGAACGGCTCCGGGTGGTGCCAGACTAGGCCCGTCCCTTTCTCTTGCTCGATCACACACACACACACATACACACACACACACACACACACACACACACACACACACTTTTTATCGGTCCTTACTCTAGGCTCGCCCTCTTTCTGATCTGGACTGTAGAGAAGCTTGCTACATGATTATTAACTACCCTATTATTAACTTCCGTTCTTTCTCTCTCTCTCTTTTTTTTTTTTTTTACTGCCCCGTCGGTGGCAAGTGGCGGATCCCACCACTTTCCCCGTTTGCCATCTCTTTTGTTATTGCCCCCCTTTTCTTTCACCCGTTTCATGCCTTCCCTGCGAATCGTTTCTCGTTGCTGTTGCTATGATTGCTTAGAAGCAGATTTGTGCGCAGACAGAAGCTGCTTTTGAATGGATGCGTTCTGACACACACCGCAAGCACAACGTCGCTTTCACTTCTTTTTCTTTGATGACAGTTAGCGCACATAGTGCACGAAGCAGCTTCTTTGGCTCGAACGAAAACAACAGCAACAAGCTTGTGTCGTGTAGACTTGTTGGGAATCTCTCTCTCTCTCTCACTCCAACAGTTGGTGTGTGAACAGAATACTGAGCTCTCTCTCGCTCTCTCATATGACTAGACACGCACCAATCTGTCGACTGGTGCACCCGTGGTGCGTCACGATTGCCTCATTGACGCAATCAGCTGCTCTTCCCCCCCCCCCCTCCGGACACTGCCCTCTTCTTCCTTACCCCCTTATCAACGACTACATCTACTGTTACCCATTTGTTTTAAAACCAATGCGTCCTGTTAGTATTAGCATTATCCGTACGCGTGCTGACTTCCTTCTTGGCCTGCGAGCTTATCAAATCGGGTCTATCTAGCAAGACCAATCACGGAGGATTAAACAAAAAAAAAGGTTATAGAGCAAACCTGACATTCGCGAAGTTCTCACTGTCCAGTTTTTTTTTTTTTTTGAGACGGTAACCTCATCTCTGTTGTTTTGTTTTATTTATTGCCCGCTTGATTCGTTCACTCCCACAGCACGCAGGACCGAACTCCAGCACCAACACCCAGCACCCGCAGTTCCTTCTTGTTACTTCCAGAAGCCACGAGTGTACCACCATAGAGCGGCTAAGCTCGGTTTCTCGTCGTCATGTACCCAAACCATGAACAGCCCACCCCTCTTCAAGCCTTTGTGGATGCAAAGCGTCTGAGGAAGAAGGGAGTCCCGCTGTCACAGTTGCAGTGCATGCGGGCATCGAAACAAGTGGTTCTCGTATTCGATGGCAACAAGGTACTCGATGACATCACGAAAATGGTTCAGAAGCGTGACCCTCTCGCGACGTACACATCTAGTACACCCCCTGACGCGTACGCCAAGTGCAGTGAATACGTCAATCTGGCAACGACGCTTCAGGAGTCTTTCCCGGAGGGGTCCCCCGAGTTCAAGCCCATGTTTGTGTTCGATGGCTGTGGCTTCGTGCCGTACCCAGAGGTGGACACCAATGCACCAACACCTCCTGGTGAGCTGCTCAATATGTTTTCACAAGGTCGTGAAGTCTGCGTCTCGTCGATTCCTGAGGTGATGCGAAAGAGGATCAGCTCACGCTTCAGCATTGGTGAAGACCTTGAAGGTCGCATCGTGCGAATCATTCGCGAGAGTGTGCGTGACACGATCCGTGCGCCATACCTGGCTTGGAGTCAGATTTCGGCCCTCTTCGCACCGGCTGAGCAGCGCGCCTCAGAGGTTTACGGTTGCTTGGAACTGCTCGCGTTTCCCGGCATTCGTCGTGTCATCACCAATATCGACAGTGAAAAGGGCACATTTGATTACGTTGATCAGAAGGAGTTCTTGGAGGCCGCGATGGCTGTGAAGCAAGGCCTACAGGAGCTCGACGTGGTACGTGCAGTACTTCTGCTGAGCCGCAACCGCCAGTTTCACATCCACTGCCTTGACAACATGAATTTAGAAAGCCTGCTGTCCCAGTTCCCTTTTGAAGAGGTGGTCAAGAGACAGGCCGATGATGCCCGCCGACGCCTGATGCAGAGAAACATCGCCGCCCTGGACGCTCCTGTGCTGACGACGACAGACGGTATTCAATATCTCAGCACACTGTACAACCTTACAAAGACATCCGACGTGAGGCTGGTCTTCGGTACACAGGCCCCCACGATGCTCTACTACTTTGTCATGACTGGCCCCGTGATGCCGAAGCCGTTCGCTACGTTCTGCCAAAAAGTGTTGGCAGATGATTGGCCGCTTGTCGACTCGACGGCTTACCGCAAGGTTGCGGAGAACATTCTGCCCCTCCGCGTGCAAGTTGCCTTCCAGCTTTTCCAGGCAGTTGAATCGCGGAACAAGTCAGGCTACCCAGTGGGCCAAGACATTGTGTGGCTGCGCCAATACTCACGGTACGGTGGGCACAACAGCATGACGCCCGATCGACGCATCTCTAAAATTATCCATCCGCCAGAGATTCACCTCACGTACTGGGACGTGAGTGATGACAGTCTGTATGAGACGCAGGAAGCCATCTACTTCTCGGACATCATTCCTCTAGCGGACCGCTCCACTCAAATGGAGACCCGGTATCACACGATGGGTCCCACGCTTGCGACTATTCTGCTGCGCTCTCTCGATCTGCTCGGCTACTTTACACACTCGACGGAGGGGAATGAGGCCAGTGGACCTTCTGTCTACACGCAAGCCCTGAGCCAATTCAATTGCCCCACACTCAGCGAGTACGGCGTGCTGTTGATTGAACTGGTCCGCACCTTCACGCTCAACGACCGCCCCATTCAGACGACACTGAATCAAAATTCAGCCCCCGAGATACGGCCTGGTGTCCGCTTTGCGTCCCGTCTTCTTTCCATCATTCCAATCAACACGAACAACACGTGGACAGGCCCATTTGATGTGGAAATGGCCGCGTTCGGCATGAACACTCGCCTCCTGTCCTCGACTCTGAGACACCTGACAGAGGTGAACGCGGTGCTGATGTTCTACAAGGAGAAGACAACGCTGCCCCTTGATCAGCTGGACGCGGTCATCTCCAAGTTGCCCTTCACCTTTCCCATTGAGTTCAACGCGGGCTTTGTTATGCAATGGATTTTGACCCACCTCCACCCTGCCATGACCGTGGATGACGTCGTCAAGGCGTTTCCGCAACTGTACAATCCCGAGGAAGACCTCGACACACTCTTCTGGTTTTGGAGCATGGCCTACATGGCGCTTACGATAATCCGGAGTGAAGAACCCACGCTTGTGGATGGCGATGTTCTGTTCGCGGCCCACGCCCTTGTGGTGGAGGCGTGCCGAATTATCAGGCCGAAGAGCTACGAGTTCTATTTGCAACCACTGGAATCGTACTATCCGCCGTTCGAGCCGCCTGTGGGTAGCATGGCTCCCATGGATCCCATGGGCAACAATGGCAATATGATGAATATGATGCCCATGATGAACAGCATGAATGGGGGGAACAGGCCAAATATGATGAACCCGGGGAATGGAGCATACATGGGAAATCAGTATTACAGCCCACAATAGAGCAACGCCTCGCCCACGCGAGTGAGGTCTCCCTCTACCCTGTCACGGAGGACTTGCCTTCGATCGCCCCCTTGTCCCACATGAGGCACATACTTGAATGAAAATATGATGGCAACTTTTCTTTCCTGTTGTTAAGTGTCCTTTTTGCTCATTTGACTCAAAACCTGATCTGTCGTTTTGGCGCATGAGATTACCACATATTGTCCGTTTTTGTTCTTCTTTTGCTTTCGTGCGCTATGACGACAACGATTTTTGCTCTCGTTTTCTTCTTTTTCCTATGTCGAACGCACGCCTGGGTAACTCACATCACACCAGACTCTGTGACCCGCAGTTGCGAAGGGATAGCAGATGTGTGACTGAGTGTCGTATCTACAGCATTTTTCTTTCTTTCATTGACAGGATTACTAACTGCTGTCGGACCGTGGTGGAAACAGCGTTATTGCCTCCATTCGTTGATTCCGCTCCAATGACTTGATCTTTGAGAGCTTATTTTCACCTCGTTTTTCTTCTTCTTTTTTTTTTTGTGTGTGCGAGTGTTGAACAGAGGATTTTGGTTGTGTGCTTTATTGTTATTGTTTTTTTTTTTTGGCCCAGCAGCTTTACCCGCCTGCGGGACTCGACAATCTGATGCTGATATGTTTCCGGCTGCATAAGCATGTTTTGCATAAAATAGAGTATTGAATGTGTGCCTTTTGATATGTTCGTAACATGAAATCCATATAAAGAAAGAGACAACAACAACAAAAAAACAAGGTAGTCGAACAGCAACATCAGCACACTGGCATCCTCCGCGGGCACGCTCCTCTCCCCCTGCGTGCAATGCACAAAGAATGACGCTGATGGGACGCAACAGTGGCCTCATTCTTCTCCTCTCCACCAACTGCGCGTTGTCATGGGTCAGTCTCGCAGCTTTGGTCGCTTCTCTACTCCGGTTTTGATCGATGTTAAGAAACGCACATGGCGCTATAACGACCATAAACAGCTGCCGTCGGTGCTCAAGGAGCGAGAGAGAGGGGTGATACGTGTTGCTAAGCAATCTTGCACGTTCTCCCCGTCTTGCTCTGTTTCTGCAGATGTTGTGTGGCGACTGTTTCGGCAATGACGTGGCACTGCCCCGTTTTCTTGCGTGCGGGTCTGTACCGCACATTTTTTGACTGATGCTGCTTCCAGTTGTGGACACAAGCTGCACTTGCTATGCTGACTGGCCATTTAAATGCATCCTCCTCTCTGTCTTTCCATCACTATTTTTTTTCTCACACAAATACACACATGACGGCGTGACAAGTCAGCTGCAGCTGAACACGTAGACACCACTTCACGTCTCATTTTTGCGCACTCATGCATCAAAGCTCTTTGTCCTCATTTTTTGGCGCAAAGGCGGCCGCGAGCAATCACTCTGCGACTGAAAACCGCAAACGTCCGCGGGAGGAGGCGGATGTTTCTGAAGACGTGATCGCGGCGGGTGGAGTGAGTGGCCACGAGCTGGCGCAGTCAGGTGCATCCACACCAACAGCTCCACTTCCTATCGCCACCAACTCATTTGTGACCAATGAAGCAGAGTATCGAGCACTTCTCAGCTCGTGCGAGACGCCAACTGCGACGTCGATGGCGAAGCTGTTTCAAGATGACGATTTCGATCCACTCAGCCGCCGTTGTCGACTCAACACGGTGTGGCCGCTCACGACCACAGATGCCACGGTCTCCGCACAGAAAGCCACGGGTGGGGTGCCCTACGCGGCTGTTGTGGACACATTGGTAGATATCAGCGCCACAGGGTCACGGCTTGAGTGCGTCAAGCTGCTGACACAGCTGCTTTGGACTGTCATGGCGCGCGAACCGGCCGACTTGATTCCTGTGATTTACCTGGCCATCAACAAGCAAGCTCCTCAGCATGAGGGCGTGGAACTGGGAATTGGTGACGCGCTTTTGGTGAAGGTTGTCGCAGAGTGCTGTGGCATGACCGAAGCACGAGCAAAGGAGGAGTACAAAAACAGTGGAGACCTCGCGGAAATTGCGCAAAACAACAAACAAAAACAGTCCACACTCGTCACACCGAAGCCACTCAAGGCACGGACCGTGTACAACGCGTTCGTTGAGATTGCGACGATGAGCGGCAAAGATGTGATGCGCCGGCGCGCAGATACCATCAAGCGTCTCCTTCGCGACGCACAAGGACCTGAAACAAACCTGATTGTGCGTGCACTGCAGCAGAAGATGCGCATTGGTTTAGCAGAGCCCTCCGCCCTCGCAGCTGTCGGCTACGCTTTCGCACTGCACTTCCTTGGAACCCGCCAAGTGCAGAAGGAGTCACTCACAGACCTCCAAAAGATTCTCAATGTGGCGTCTGGCAGCTTTGCGCGCATATTTTACGCCGTTCCAAGTCTAGAGGTGGTTGTTCGGGCTGTGCAGGAGAACGGGTTCATGGTGTTGGTACCTGGAAGCAAAACGGAGATGCATCATAAGCAGGACCTTTCCATCCGTCCAGGGCTCCCAGTGAAACCCCAGCTAGCACACCCGACGAGTGGCATTAGTGTCATTCTCGACCGCCTTCAGGGAAAGACGTTCACGTCAGAATACAAGTATGATGGCGAGCGTGCGCAGATTCACTATCAGGAGGGCAAAGGATTTCAAATATTCTCACGCAACTCGGAGACGCACACTGGGAAGTACCCGGATGTTATTTCGATGCTGCCAAACCTGTTCGACAAGAGCCGTGTTCATTCGTTCATCATCGACTCGGAAGTGGTGGCAGTGAATCCCGACACTGGCGCGCTTCAAGCGTTCCAAGTTCTGCAGCACCGCGGGCGCAAAAACATCGAGGAGAAGGATGTGACGATCCCTGTATGCGTGTTCGCATTCGATGTGTTGTTTCTCAATGGAGAGCCCACACTGGAGTTGACGCTGGAGGAGCGGCGGCAGAAGCTGTGGTCTCACTTCACTCCACTTCAGGGAAAGATGGCGTTTGCCACCTATCTCGACAGCGACAATGTGGAGGATATCCAAAAATTTCTGGACCAATCGATTGCCGACGGGTGCGAGGGTCTGATGATCAAGACGCTTCAGGAAGAAGCCACCTACACCCCCGCGAAGCGGTCCCATTATTGGCTCAAGCTGAAGAAGGACTACATGGATGGCGTCACCGACACGCTCGATCTCGTGCCCATTGGTGCTTACTTTGGCAAAGGCAAACGTACTGGCGTGTTTGGTGGTTTTCTGCTCGCATGCTACGACAGCGAGAATGACGAATGGCAAAGCATTTGCAAGATAGGTACAGGCTTTCAAGATGAGGACCTGGAGACGCTCACTGCTGCCCTCAAGCCATACGGTCTGTCAGAAAAGCCTGGCTACTACCACACGACAGACGAGCCCGATGTTTGGCTAACAGCCGCACAAGTCTGGGAGGTGAAGGCTGCCGACTTGTCCATTTCACCCGTTCACTACGCCGCGATTGGGTTGGTGGACTCTAACCGAGGCATTGCTCTTCGTTTCCCACGTTACATGCGAATTCGCGATGATAAGAAGCCTGTCGACTGCACATCTGCCCACCAAGTGGCGGAGATGTACAAGGCTCAATCACTTGCTATCAAACCACAAGAAGAGGAGGAAGACGAATGAAATGGCACTGCACATGCACGCGTGCCGTGAATAGATCGGAGTGCCTTTCAACATAGATCGTCTTGTCACCATGCCATGCGCTGTTTTTTTTTTGTTCGTTAGTCGCTGCTTGCTTTTTTCCCCCTGCCTTTTGCGGCAATAAATGCACGCGAAAGTATTCTGACACACGCATGTATGTGTGCGCATAGATTAGCATAGAGAACCGGTCTGGAGCAACATCAACTCGCCCTTTATACCTCACAATACACAATTCTTTTTTTTTTGTTAAATATTTTTGGGTGGACACAGACAAGGAAAGTCATCATCGTTGTGAACGCTACTATGTCATGCAACCACATGTGCACAACGTGCTTCATGCCTCCATCACAGCCTTCACACGAGAACGCGAATGCGAGGGAAGAAGTGAATGAAGGGGACAGGGGGCTCCTCGTTTACGTTTTGTCGCGCCTTACCTCTTAGGCTAAAATGGGGTCATGACCCTGTCTGAACTGAAAGAGTCTCTGTTGCAATCTTGAAACCTCCGCTCTCACTTACTCACTTCCGCCGTGCCTTTTTATTTTCTATTCGCCACTTTCTCCTTTCTTTGTGAACTCACACGCCTGGATTGTAGGTGGTGCGACAGTATGGGCTCTGTGGTGTCTTCCACGTTTCGGTTGCTGCGTAAACGAACTCGTGAGGACATCACGCAGACATCTAGTCCGCTGAATGTCGACACGGTGTCACTTTTGTCCCTGACGTATGCTGACGGGAATATGCCTGTGTGCCGCAGTGTCGTGAGCGAGGGTGTACCACGCACCTATGGCTGCCACCACCACGTGTACAGCACAATCTCTCCGCATGCGTCACACGGAGTTGCGCTGGTGTGGTCGTTCCCGCAAACTCCATCCGGAAGCATCTCGACGCTGGAGTTTCTCACCATGTGTCGTGTCGCCAATAGCTGCCGGAAAAAGACCTTGCTGTTGGGTCACCCCGGCGAGCCCGCCTTGCTGTTGAAATACACAAATGCACTGTGATGAGCAGTTCAGTCACGCGCGGAGGCCCGTTTTTTTTTGGTCCCGTTTTTGTTTTTTACTGTGTTCCTTTGTTGCTTCCTAATCCCCAATCATACGCAGATGCTTGTGCTCTCAAATCCCTCTTTTTGGTGTTATCCCACTTCCCCCCTCGCATATTCACCACACTGCCGGAGAGCTATATTGTTCTGGCGTGTTACAAGCCACGCACACGTGCCTGGTTGTCGTGGCGCATCTCTGCCATATCGTGCTCCACATGCACGTTTTTACGGCTTCATCGCATCGCCGCCCCACTACCTCTACCGCTGCTTTCTCTCTCTCTCTCTGTGTGTGTGCCCATGTTTTCTTTGTTTGACACTTGTGGTGTACTGTTTCCCCGCGATAATTCGTCGCCTCTGGTGTGGTGCAAAAGTGTCTCTTCCGTGACCATCGAACCGCAACGCAAAAAGAACGGGTCGCCACAGAATTGACTGCGTGCATCAGCCACAAGCACCCCACTTCATCCTGCTTGCTTCTGTGGCTCTGGTGCGTGGGTCAGAAAACTTCAAGCTCCGTAAAGTTGTCATTTTTTTTTCTAAACAGCATTAATCTCACATTACACACATCTCAATCGGCGTCCTTCGGTGTTTTAATATGGACAGGGTCAATGAGCTTGAAGAGCGTGTCCGTGCGCTTCAACACGTGAAAGTGTTTAACAGCGGTTTGGGTAAAGAAGTGGATGAGATTTTGGAAAGTATCCCCCCATTGGAATCGGTGGCGGACACCAACAACAAGGTGCGCGTCCTGTTGCTGCGCGGCCGTGCTAAAATGCTCCGCCCCACGGTCTCCAAAGAGGCCGAGAAGGATTTGAACGCGGCGTTGAAGTTGAAACCAGATTCATCTGAGACGTGGGTGGAGCTGGCTGAATGCCAACTTCGCCGAAACGCCTTCAAGGAGGCTGCTGCCAGTCTGGATAGCGCGCTGGCGACCAACGCTGACTTTACACCTGCTCTGTGCTTGTACAGTCGCATTCAGCGTAATCGGTGTGGTGAGCAAGCCATGCCGACTGTGGAGAAGCAGCATTTCATGATGGACTCCGTTGCAAAGGCCAAATCTGCCGTCCGCTCGGACGTGAACAATAGTGAAGCCTGGGAAACTCTGTCGTTGGCTTTACTTTCGCAAACGACGCTGGATGGGATGCGGTTCGATGGTGTTCGCCGATCGCTTACGGCGATGCAACAGGCCGCTGCGAAGGCTCCGAGCCCCGACCCCGATATCCACTTCAACAAGGGTGTTCTCGAAAGCCTTGTTGGCCACTTCGGCGATGCAGCTGTTGATTTTGCAGCCGCCCATACGCTAGACAATCAGCGATTGAAAGGTACGAGACGTCTTTGTGAAGAGAACTTAGACGTGCTGCGCCGTGTTATGACACACCAAAAGAATAGCACCGGCGTGTCAAAGAACCAGTTCAAGAAACTCTGCACAGCGGCGGCTGCTGCCTCCGCCAAGGCCCCTCCGGGCATGGTGTGTGTCGCTGTTGTCGACGCTGTCAGTGATCCCAAGATGCAACCTCTCACTCTCTTGGGAACTGACGGCAGCGGCAACAACGTGCTGGTGCTTGTTCTTGGCGTTTCCTTCTCGGCTGTCCGTGTGGGCGACACGCTGACAATTCCGGCACTCGAGAAGGCTGAAGAGGTCCGGCATGAGGTGCCCGCACTCGCATTTGTCGACTGGCCTGCCTCTTCATTGAAGATTCGCCAGTGTTACATGGATGTTGCAAAACTGATTGTCAACGGCCAGGCCCTTCCTGCGTCGGCGCGTACCCCTTTGCAGATGTCGTCGAGACTCTTCGCGTGATTCGCGCACCAGCTGTGAACGTGAGGGCAGTCGCAAGGCTCCACACACACACACACACACACTTCTTCCCCCGTTTGAGCTGTGAAGAAAACAAACAAAACGAACGGAGCTCCCCCATACCCCTCTAATCCCTTCACTGACCCGATCCCAGGTGCGTCAAGGCGGTTCTTTCATTTGTATTTGTTCTTTCATGCTTTTGAGGTGTGCGTAACGTAAATAGCTCAACACAGACGAAATCGCATAACCAAGCTGGTCAAGGCCGACAAAGAGACGCGCATACTCTGCCGCGAGCGTCTTGGGGAAAAAAAAGTGCGTGTTGGCATTGAGTGTCCGTACTGGTCATCTACGTGCGATGCTCATCAGCATCGCGAGGACCTCCTCAACCGTGTAGGTAATCTCGAGACCCCATCCTACTCTGTGCTTGTTTTGCCGAAGCGAGAATCGGCGCTGCACCACGTGTGCCGGTGCCATGATGAGCTGTCGTCTTTAGTGTGAAGGCGTACAAGAGAGTGGGCTGCCACACGAGGTGTTGTCTGTGCAATGCACGTGGATTCGATGCTGTGGCCCATTATCACTACTATCCAAGCCTTCTTCCTCTCCCTTTTGTTTTCCATCTTCACTTTCTCACTTTCTCAACTCGTGTTTATTTGGCTGTCCTCTCTGATGATGTCTTTGCAGGCCTCAGTCACGCCGTGGCTTGCCTCTGCAGGTAAACAGCACAGCGTCAATCATCACGTTCTTTCACTTTTGTCCCCCGTTTCTACTGAGGCAGTCCCATCTTCCGCCAGACCTATTTCTACTCCTCGGTCAATAGCCCCTTTGCTTCATGGTGAAGCGGTTGTGCGTGCAACTCTCGGCACCAGCTGGCGCCCGCGGCTACGGTTGTGCTCTTTGTGGGGCGCATCTCTGTCTCGATTCAGATGTGATGTCGCGACAGTTCCACGGTCGTCACGGCCGTGCCCTGCTTGTGGATCGCTGCAGCAACGTTTATTGCGGCGCGCAAGAGCTGAAAGAGCTCATGACAGGTCGGCACCTCGTGCGCGATGTGTTCTGCTCGGGATGCGATAAAAATGTGGGCTGGTGCTACGACTTCGCAACTGACGAAAGTGAGCGCTACAAAATACACCGCTTTGTATTAGAGCAGAAACTCATTCGTGTGCTTACAACGGGACCGAGAGAGGGTGGCTTTCCGGTGTCTACTCAATGATTGGGCTAACACATTGCGACAGGTGTCCTTCCTGGGGATGACACGGGCACCACAAGAGATCACCACAGATGTTTGTACAGTCTTTTGTCTTGTTTTGTTTTGTTTGTGGTACCGTTGCTCGAAAGTTCAAAAATGAACCTTTGCGTCATAAAAAAAAAAAAAAGACTACTACTTCTGTTTGCACAGAGGCCGCGCAGATTGGCAAACAGGCTGCCTCCCTCGCTCAATCCACACGTGTACTTGGCGGCTTGCTAATCTCGGTGCGCGTATCTCTCAAGGTGGCCGCCCACGAGCTCCATCCGTGCACGCTTTCTTTCCGACTGAATTTCGCTTCTTCTCTCTTAATGTCTCTTCCCGTTTCTTCCTCTCTCTCTCTTCCTTTTAAAAATTTTCTCTACCCTGCCTGGGCTCGGAATAATTCGTGTTCATCTCATGATTCAGTACCGGTTTCTCCACACGAAGAAAGCGAAGACACCTGCTTTTTAATTTTATTTTTTGCTGAGACCATCAGCTTCTGAAAATAAAGCAGAGTCGATACGACAGTGCGTCGGAGCGTCTTTTTCGTTTCGTTACCCAGGGCTGCAGTTTTTTTCGTTATCCGACACTGCTTCTGCGTGGAAAGCTCGCCCTTTCCCTTCTCTTCGGCGTAGTAGTTGTCTCGGCTTCTCATTCCACTCGGAGTGACACGACTGACTCGCGATAAAGCATTGCTGTATATTACGCATTGCCAAAGACACACAACACACACGCACACACACATATTCATCAAAACTGTGCAATCCAAGGCCACGCCTGAAACATGAGCTCACAGCGCGGTCGTCATAGTCGTCTACAAGATGTCATAATTGGAGGCCGGTTTCGCATTGATTCCAGACTGGGCGGTGGCGCTTTTGGTGAAGTCTTCAAGGGTGTGGACGTGACGAACGGAAAACTAGTTGCCATCAAAATGGAACTGAGCACCGAGGGCCACCACTCCCACCTTGGCTTCGAGCACAAAATTTACAAACGCTTTAATGAGTGTCCTACCACGGTTGGCGTTCTGCGTTCCTATTACTGCGGACGTTGCGGCGACTACACTGTTCTGGTGATGGATTTACTCGGCCCCTGCTTAGAAGATCTGTTCAACGCGTGCAAGCGCACATTTCAGTCCAAAACAGTGTGTATGCTCGGTGTTCAACTCATCCAGCGAATGCAGTACTTACATACTGTTGGCTACCTGCACCGTGACATCAAGCCAGAGAACTTCGTCATGGGCCTCCGTGACCAATCGCATGTGGTCTACGCCATCGACGTTGGTCTTTCGAGGGCATGGCGTGACTCGCATGGACGGCATATCGCCTACGCCGAGAACAAGTCTCTCACCGGCACAGCACGCTACGTCAGCATCAACACACACAAGGGCATTCAGCAGTCCCGCAGAGATGATCTAGAGTCCGTGTCGTACCTTCTGCTTTACTTTGCGCGCGGCTCGTTGCCGTGGCAAGGACTCAAGTCACCTAAAAACGACTTTCACTACTCGCGCATTCGCGAGGTGAAGCAGGCAACATCTCCAGAAACGCTGGCTCAAGGTCACCCTCCGCAGTTAGGCGAATTGGTGCGCTACACACGGAGCCTCGAATTCGAAGAAGAACCCAACTACCTCTACTGCGTGAACCTGATGCTCAGCGCACTGAACGATATGGGTGCGCCGTACGATTATCGGTTCGAGTGGAATGTTCTTCAGGAACCGACTTCAACGGTCGACTTCGACGAGCTGACTGACGCGACGGCCATGGCAATGGGTGGCTCCAGCCTGGTGGCTTCTAGCAACCGTAATGGTGACACTGACATGCCCTCACTCATGCTGAGCCAGTTTGATGCCTATGGACTCGACAGCTTCTACTAGTGTCGATGTGCTTCGATTCAGGTGCGTGCTCGTGGAGGGTTGACTAGCATTTTTTTTTCCATGTGCTCGAACCGAGCTAACAAGCTTCCCTCCCATGCTACCCAAAGCGCCGCTCATGCTTCGAGCCAATGTAATTACATCACACGAACAGGAACAGGACACGCGTATTTAGTACTGTTTCATTCACACATCACTTTTTTTTTTTGTTGTTGTTGTTGCTGTTGTTTGCTTTTGTGAATGATCAAGCTCTTATCTGTTTAGTGCACTTGTTTGTGTCTCATTGCTGCCCCCCTTTTTTTTTCTTTTTTCTTCCCCCCCCATTCTGTTTACCTTTCTCTTCGTTGTCTTTTGCTCACTTCAACATCCCAGTCTCTGTTCTCGTCAACACAATGAGATTCAGGGGGTATTCATGTACTGGTGTCGCACCTTTTTTTTGTTTTCGTTCCCCCATCTCCCGCTTCTTCTTTATCTCGGGCTGCCTCATGTGAACAACTTTCTCTTGTGCTCTTTGCACTGTTACTCTACATTCCTTTGCTTCTGCACACGAGAGCAAAAGCGCGTATGCTTCAAAAAAAAAAAAAACTAACAAAAAACATAACAGACAGAAGAGGGACACCGTAGCGGACAGCGACACTAGCAAAGGAAAGGGACGGGCTCCACAGACCGGAGTCCCGTGTCTAGACATGTGGTCTCCTTCATTTCTCCGCCACGCCCATCCGTCTTTCGATTTCTTAGGTGAAGCTGGGGCCGAGATGATTTGCCTTGCCTCTCTCCATACTCTGTGTCCATTGCCACCCTTCCTTGCTGTTAAATTGTGAGTGCCCACACACCCTACGGGCCTACACAGACGCACACACACACATACACACATACACACACACATACACACATACACACACACATACACACATACACACATACACACCGCGTGCTGCCACTCTCTGAGCACGGCGCATCCGCAAAACCGATCATCTTTTTCTGCTCCGCACCTGTTCGTCTCTCTATCTTGGACACCTGCTGCTATACACACTGGTTATCACGGCCTCTGACGTTTTCAAAACAAGTGCTCTCTTTTTGGAATCCCACTGCATTGTTTCCGCGTACCACACCAGGATACAAGAACGTACACACACACACGCACACACACACGTCGACATACACGGACAAGGAATGGAAGCTGCCATGTGGTCTCCTGACCTGGTCGAGGAGCTTTTGTTTCACCAGTTTGTAAAGAATGAGGATGTGTCACCGATGCTCCCGGACCCCCCGAAAGCTTCAAGCGAGGCGTACCTGAATCGCTATGAACAGGCTACTCGAATGCTCTTCTCGTATGTTCGGAATGGCCCCGTCTCTGCACTGGCGGCCCAGAATGTGAACGCCCCTACGGTTGGCGGCAAACACTACAGCAGCAGCACTCCGATGAAGTCGTACCGCTCGGCGAACTCGAAGCCAATGGAGCCGCCTGCGACGCGCCCACAAGTCCGCACTCCTACACCGAAAGCGACGAGCCGTGCGCCGTCCACTTCGAAGCCGAGTGGTGCCTCCCCGGTGGTGGTGCGCGGAAAGCGTGCCCGTGTGGAGTGGCCCGCAGACGTCCCCACCAACAACGATCTCACCGGCACCAGCCGCTCCAAGTTGGCCCCCCTCACGTCTCGCCGAATCGCCGCGCAGCAATATGTGGACCCTGACATTATTTTTGCACAAAACGAAGGCGAGTTGCCATTGCACACAATCTTCCGTAATTACCCGAAGGCCCTCAGCTCACTCGCGGCGCAAAGAAACGCTAGTGGCGACTGGCGCGAGGACACATTCTCCCAAGAAGAAGAACAACTCTACAAGCGCGAAATGCTCTTCAAAGTATTCGGCCCATCACAATGCATGTACGGTAAGCTGCCAGCAGCCGCTTGATTTGATAGATGCATGGATCTGCGGATGCCGACAATGGTGCTCTGTTTGGCTCTGTACGCGCACATGGGGGCTGTACTTGCTGACATTGTGTGTTTTTTTTTTTTTTGCGAGTTGTGCGCTGCTGTCGTGTTGCATTTTCAGATCGTGGCGCCGCCGGCCCCTCCATCACGCCCACTTCTCTTGTGTTCCTTTCTTTCAGACATGTCACACGATGCGTTGGCCCTACGATGTCAGAAGAACCAAATAGCTTTGCAAACGTCGAACCAGATTGGCGCACACAACAAGGAAAACACAGAAATGAAAACTGAAGAAGCGGTCCGGCGAGGCGGGACGTTGAGGCCTATCCAAGAGGAGGCATGTGGAAGAGTTTTCTCAGCCTTTTCATCTCTCACTGCAAACCATGTGTTTCGTCTGTATTTGGCTTGCGTGGATAACACGGCAGCTCTTTTCTTTGCATTTTTTTGTTTGCAGATTACATTTCCGCGTGTATTTCACTAGATTATTCTACATTTATTTTCTTTTGTTTCTAGATACAGTGGACCGAGAAGAAAAAATCAGAAAAGACTTAGACCGAAAACGCACTCAAGTGTGGAAATTGCTTCGTGCTCACAACGGTGCTCTCCACCGGACTTTCCCTCGCCAAGAACTGCTGTCTTCTGTCAGTCGCAGCTCCCCGGCTGTTTCTATAACAGCTCACACCCCAACACCGACGCGTTCACGGCGATGTACCTGGCGCAGCAGTGCACGTTCGCGTTCACTATGCAACGGCATTGTCGCGAGTGACATTCGCTGTTCTACTGTAAGGCCTGCGTGCAAATACCCCCCCCTTTTTTTTTTGTGTCGTACAGTCTCGCCAGAGACACTCAATTCCGACATAACGCGGCCGTATTTCTATCCCCTCACTCCAACGTTCTCCTCCTTTTTTCTTGTCTCTTGTTGCGCGTGTGGTGGATGCTCCTTTTGACTGAGATTGCTTCTTTCTTGGCAGTACACGTGCTGAATCGACAACAATTGCCGAGGATCAGGGGCACTGTCACAATGAAATACAGCGCCGGTTGCCAAATCTGGGTGAAGTGCGACGATGGTGAATGGTGGCCGGCAAAGGTCCACGCGCCGTCTGGTGAGTTGTGTTCGTTTCTCGCACCGAATGAAGACTGCTTTGCGGAGTTTTACCACAACCCTGGACAACTTTACCCGATCATCTCAACGAACCACGAAACTGTCCGCCCCTTTCACGCGCGTGCGTCAGAGCAATCAGCAGATGAGGCTATTTGTATGCAAAAGCCATCGACACAAGCAGCTGTGCGACGCGCGCTGGACGACAAAACGAGCAGTGGCCATGCAACCGAGGTGTTCGCCGCGCACACACATTCGCCCCCACAGGAGGACTGGCGGCCTTCCCGTGCCACCCCCTTTTCGTCGGATGAACTTGCCAACATTCGTCAGCTTCTCGGCGCTGTCAACCCCACGACAGCGTCTCAGATTTATCAACACCTTGAGAGAGAGGGCGTGCGCGTGTCTTCTGGAGCTGTTTCTCGCCTAGGGGGCGAAGAGCGAGCCGCGCGGAAGCGTCCTCGCTATTCCGCTGTTACTGTGGGCCAGAGCACGCCGTGGGAGTCCCACGCGCACCGGTCGCAAGATGGCTGTGCTTCGGATGCATTTCCACCCATGCGTAGTGACTCTGACAGTGGCGGTGACCGCGAGGACTCACCCGATCCCCGCCCCGTCGACGGTGACGGTGACGAACAGCTCGTGGTGACAGCCCGCACCAGCACCAGCTCCAGCAGTGCGACTGGATCAGAAGCCACCTCCAATGCCTTTATCGCACCCGCAGAGGAGGAAGTGCTGGACGTAATTCGCGCCGAGGCTTTTGAAAACCAATCCAAGTATGTTTTGCCACCCACCTATCGGTTTCTCGATATGCTTGGCGCAGTCAGCGTGGAGAACCAAAACCTGTATACAGCTTTGCCTTCCCCGCAAGCTCTTCGCGAGGTTCCACCGGGTGGCTTTGATAAGAACCGTAGAGTCCTTCTTGTTCCGCTCGCCAGTGACTATAGCCACACGATGGGCTGGATGCGACCTTTGGAGATGGAGGGCCAGACACTGTCCATGGAGCTGGAGGTCAACGAGACCGTTGTACCTGTCCCAGCGAATTGGAACGTGGCAGCAGCCAAGGAAACAAGCGCTGTCAAGACGGCAATAACGTGCGACATCACTGATTTGGTGCTGGGGGCCGAAAAGGGTGATCTCATCAAGCTGCATGTTCGCTTTCTCAACGCACTGCCTGACATGGAATTGTGGGTGGGGGTGATTGCCTGTGTCTTTGTGGAAGAAATTGACTTGGTGCAGCTTGCACACAATATCGTGAGCAACTACACACCCTCGCGCCGTTCTTCTCAGGGTCCGAGGCTGGACAGCAACTCAGTTGTCGCGGCCACCAGCGGCACTGTCTCGATTATTTGCCCAATCAGCGGCCAGGTTATGCGTACGCCTGTGCGCAGTGCGACCTGCCAACATTTGCAATGCATGGACTTGATGAGCGTGCTGGCAGCGTGCTCGCGCGCCAACATCTGGAACTGCGCGTTGTGTGGCGAGCCCATCACACCAGACAAGGTGCGTGTCAATTACCGTCTGAGGGACTGGCTTTCGTCGAACCGTCCTCGCGCCTCTCACGTCAAGGCGATTCTTGAAACGGCGCCGGGTCAACCACTCATTGTACAGTACCGTGTCGCGGCAAATTCTGAAGCGATCGTTGTGGATGATTGACGAATGAGGGTGAATCTTTTGTTCAACAACATCGATCTGCCTTCTGCTTCTAGTCCTATTACCATTACTGTTCCCCATTATTTTTCACTCACTGCCACTTTGCCAACAAACCGCTCAATTGCTTGGAGACACCCCATCCTCAAGTCGTTCATGCAGAAAAAGACGCGATACTCCGTCCCCCTTTTTTTTTAGCGGCTTCACAATGACGGGGTTGCTCCCACCGGTGCTTTTATAGTACCCCTAGCAAGAATTTCTGGTCACGGCACCTTTCCGTTGCTCTGAACATGTCAGCCTGTGTTCACGATCGCGTCTTCTCTTTATCTCTCTCTCTCTCTCCCTCGCTCCACTGTTTTATGCTGCGTCGTCGTCTCTTTCTACCCTCCTCTCTTTGGTTTTCTGTTGTTTACTTCGCCACTTCCCGTTGTCTGCGTGCTGTGCAGTTTTCTATCATCTGTCATAATCATAATGTCTGTCCACACCATTTTGTTCTCTTCGGAGCACGTGACCGAGGGTCACCCCGACAAGCTCTGCGATCAGGTCTCTGACGCCGTGCTTGACGCCTGCCTCGCTGGCGATCCGTTCTCCAAGGTCGCCTGCGAGACCTGCTCCAAGACCGGCATGGTGATGGTGTTCGGCGAGATCACGACCAAGACCGTTCTCGACTACCAAAAGATCGTGCGCGACGCCATCAAGGACATTGGCTTCGACAACGCCGACAAGGGTCTCGACTACAAGTCGTGCAACCTGCTGATCGCCATTGAGCAGCAGTCCCCCGATATCTGCCAGGGCCTGGGCAACTTCGACAGCGAGGAGCTCGGCGCCGGTGACCAGGGCATGATGTTCGGCTACGCTACCGATGAGACCGAGACGCTGATGCCGCTGACGTACGAGCTGGCTCGCGGCCTGGCCGTGAAGTACAGCGAGCTGCGCCGCAACGGTACACTCGCCTGGGCGCGCCCGGACGCCAAGACACAGGTGACTGTGCAGTACGAGTACGACCAGCGCAACGGCAAGCAGATCATGACGCCCCAGCGCGTGGCTGTGGTGCTCATCTCCGCTCAGCACTGCGAGGAGGCCACGAACGAAACGATTCGTGCTGACCTGATGGAGAAGGTCATCAAGACCGTGATCCCTGCCAACATGCTCGATGCTGACACCAAGTACTGGCTGAACCCATCTGGCCGCTTCGTCATTGGTGGCCCCCACGGCGATGGTGGTCTGACTGGCCGCAAGATTATCGTGGACACGTACGGCGGCTGGGGTGCACACGGCGGTGGCGCCTTCTCTGGCAAGGACCCCTCCAAGGTGGACCGCTCTGCCGCGTACGCTGCTCGCTGGATCGCCAAGTCGGTTGTGGCTGGCGGGTACGCTCGCCGCTGCCTTGTGCAGCTCGCCTACGCCATTGGTGTTGCGGAGCCACTCAGCATCTTCATTGAGACCTACGGCACTGGCAAGTACGACGACGCGAAGCTGCTGGACATCGTGAAGAAGAACTTCAAGCTGCGCCCGTACGACATTATCCAGGAGCTGAACCTGCGCCGCCCGATTTACTACATGACGTCCCGCTTCGGCCACTTCGGCCGCAAGGACGAGACCGGCAAGGGAGGCTTCACCTGGGAGACACCCAAGACTCTTGTTGAGTAATCCCTGAGCTCGCTGGGTTCGCTAATGAGGTTGGCGGAGTAGCGTGTATGTTTCCCCTCAATGCCCAGGTCCAGTCTGCCGCGACAGTGTACGCAATCTGTGGTTATGCGTGTTATTTCCATTATTCATGGCACCCTTAAAGGCGTGATGTGTGCCTAAGCCCCACGCCACTTCTTTTTAGTCCCTTTATTCACTAGTTTAATTCTCTGTTCCACCCACTCTCTTTTTTTCCCCCTGTTCTTTTGAGTCTTGACTGGGCCTCTTTCACGCAAGTGACGTTTGGTATCAGACCGATCTCCGTGGCAGTTGGCTGTTCACTGTGTCGTGAGTTCCAAAATATAGTCAGCATTCAGCAATTACTTTTTCTCTTTTTTTTTTGTAGTTTCCCGCGAAAAGGGATAATTGTATCTCTAAATAACCGACCTATTCAGAATTCGCAACGTGTTCACGTCCACGTCGCACTCTTCCCCGTGGAGGGCTACACACAGCCGCACTGCATTATCTTGTTTACTCAAAATTGTATTGGCCTGCAGCGCTCTGATGTGTATCTGCCTTTGGCTTCCCAAAGTAGCCTTTCTCTAGTCTGCTCTTTTTTCAGAATTTCTGGTCACGGCACCTTTCCGTTGCTCTGAACATGTCAGCCTGTGTTCACGATCGCGTCTTCTCTTTATCTCTCTCTCTCTCTCCCTCGCTCCACTGTTTTATGCTGCGTCGTCGTCTCTTTCTACCCTCCTCTCTTTGGTTTTCTGTTGTTTACTTCGCCACTTCCCGTTGTCTGCGTGCTGTGCAGTTTTCTATCATCTGTCATAATCATAATGTCTGTCCACACCATTTTGTTCTCTTCGGAGCACGTGACCGAGGGTCACCCCGACAAGCTCTGCGATCAGGTCTCTGACGCCGTGCTTGACGCCTGCCTCGCTGGCGATCCGTTCTCCAAGGTCGCCTGCGAGACCTGCTCCAAGACCGGCATGGTGATGGTGTTCGGCGAGATCACGACCAAGACCGTTCTCGACTACCAAAAGATCGTGCGCGACGCCATCAAGGACATTGGCTTCGACAACGCCGACAAGGGTCTCGACTACAAGTCGTGCAACCTGCTGATCGCCATTGAGCAGCAGTCCCCCGATATCTGCCAGGGCCTGGGCAACTTCGACAGCGAGGAGCTCGGCGCCGGTGACCAGGGCATGATGTTCGGCTACGCTACCGATGAGACCGAGACGCTGATGCCGCTGACGTACGAGCTGGCTCGCGGCCTGGCCGTGAAGTACAGCGAGCTGCGCCGCAACGGTACACTCGCCTGGGCGCGCCCGGACGCCAAGACACAGGTGACTGTGCAGTACGAGTACGACCAGCGCAACGGCAAGCAGATCATGACGCCCCAGCGCGTGGCTGTGGTGCTCATCTCCGCTCAGCACTGCGAGGAGGCCACGAACGAAACGATTCGTGCTGACCTGATGGAGAAGGTCATCAAGACCGTGATCCCTGCCAACATGCTCGATGCTGACACCAAGTACTGGCTGAACCCATCTGGCCGCTTCGTCATTGGTGGCCCCCACGGCGATGGTGGTCTGACTGGCCGCAAGATTATCGTGGACACGTACGGCGGCTGGGGTGCACACGGCGGTGGCGCCTTCTCTGGCAAGGACCCCTCCAAGGTGGACCGCTCTGCCGCGTACGCTGCTCGCTGGATCGCCAAGTCGGTTGTGGCTGGCGGGTACGCTCGCCGCTGCCTTGTGCAGCTCGCCTACGCCATTGGTGTTGCGGAGCCACTCAGCATCTTCATTGAGACCTACGGCACTGGCAAGTACGACGACGCGAAGCTGCTGGACATCGTGAAGAAGAACTTCAAGCTGCGCCCGTACGACATTATCCAGGAGCTGAACCTGCGCCGCCCGATTTACTACATGACGTCCCGCTTCGGCCACTTCGGCCGCAAGGACGAGACCGGCAAGGGAGGCTTCACCTGGGAGACACCCAAGACTCTTGTTGAGTAAGCTGATTATATAGCTAGCAAATTGTGAGGGCCGACGTGGTGAAACATGTAGCCGGGTGTTGATGCTATTCTGGAATAGTCGCACCGCAAACGGTTTCGGACACGGCGCGATGGACAGGTGTGTCGCCCTCTGTGTCAACGGTCTCATCCGCAAATCTTTTCCGTTGTCCGCATCGTGGACTTATTTTGGTCAAAAAGCAGCTGGCAGAGGAGCCGATCGTTATTGGAGTGGTCGGCAGTGCAAAGCCTGAAGGGGTGACACCTGCACCTCGCACCATGTTGCGATCCTGCAACACAAGTTAACTCTCCTGTTCGCATGATATTTGAGTGTTGTTCCCGCTGCAACATGGTCAGCGTGCGTTGCTGTTCGCTTTGCTGCACTTGTCAGTCACGTGCAACCTTTTCCTTTCCAGCGCTATTTTACTTTTATTATTTTTTTTTCTTTCTCCAAGTGCTCTTCGCAATTTCTCTGCGGAGGCTCCGTGCATCTGGCGTCGTTTGGTATCAGACTTCCCCGGTGCACGTAGAACTGCCCTCAAATGCAATGATGTTGCGCAAAAGTGATAGTATCGCCCAATGACAGGTGTCCCGGAACCGGAACTTACAGGGCGTTCACTTGCACTGGCTAAACACAGCAATCCGGCACTATCTTTCGGGAGCTGACAGCATCCCCCCCCCCCCTGTCAACTGTTGCCGCGTTTGACTCCAAGTTGTAGTGTGACGCTACGGTGATTTCTGCTTCTGCAAGGCTTCTGTGATGGGAATATCAGAGCAATGCTATGTCTACACACACGGAATGCACCAGCCCCCCAGCCCCCCCGGCTTTTCACTTGTCCAAGTAAATTCCCTCTATCCCTCTCCCTTTACAACACCCTCTGGGACTCCTATTGTTGACGTGTGATCTTCACATAGCAGTATGCGCCGCTGTTTTGCGAAGCTTCAGGCTGACCGCCGCACGCGGCACCACATGATGGTTGACGGCGAAATCAATCCTCGCGAGTGGTTCAACTGGCACCCTAAAGAGTACCAGCCGTGGTATTTTGACCGTCACAAGTTTCTCTATGAGCAGCAGCAGTATGCGGCATTTCATCATTTGCTCTGCCACCAGGCGTACGTGAAGGATATTTCTCATTTGACAAAGTATCCGGAGCCTCGCACAGTTCTTATCGATTGCCGAACGGGACCTGAGAAGATGCATCGATGGGTTCCGAATAGCTTTTGGCTTCCTCGCGATGAAGTCGAGTATGCGCTGCAGCTCACATCGGAGGAGTTCAAAGACATGTACGGATTTGTGAAGCCCGACAAGAACGACGATGTGATTCTCTTTTCCCACAATGGGTTGCATTCAGAACAGGCAGGATGGGAATGGAGGAAACAGTTCTTTCAACACGTGTATAATTTCCGTGGAGGCACGAATGAGCTTTTTGGCGAAGGTTATCACGATTTGGTTGTCAAGGACCGTCTTGATCCGTGGAAAGGTCCGTTCCCACAGAGCAGCATCTTTGTGGACAAGTGGAGTAAGCGCAAGGTGCTCACACGCAGCGGTCCATTTGATAGACAATATGAGATGCAGGACTTTGCCCTGCCAGACCTGGAGCTCGAGAAGCCGCGCCACAGTGAAGATGGCCCTCGCGACCATATGCCGTATGGTCTGCAATAATGACTCGCCGTACACGCACCCGTTGGAGACCAGACTTTGTTTTGTTGTTGTTATCCCTCTCCTTTGTATGGCGCAAACCTCTGCTACCACGTCGTTATCACATGCTGATGAGTCGCTGAAGAACAAAAAGTACCCCATGTGCGTGCATTCATTATTGTCATGGCCATGACCGACCGGACTCTAACATGACGCACTCCAGTGTCGTTTTGCCCTCCGGTGGGACGTCACCCAACTCTTTAGTACATTGTTGTCTTTCAGGGAATAACTTTGCTTCTTGTGGAAATGTGACTCTCTCTCTCCTGTCACACTCTCGTCCAAGGTTGGAGTGGCCCTCTCCCCCCCCCCCTCCCTTTCCCTGTGAAGACGTACTTCTAGGACCAAGTCGTGTACTATCTTGGCGGCACGGGTTATCTGTTGTGCAATCCTATTTACTGTTGTCCTCCTGTGTCTTTTCTTTTCTCTCTCTCTCTTTTGTTCCCCCAATGCGTGCATGCTCAACTATGTACGTACCTTAAATACACTCCTCGTGAACAGGGCTGATCTGGCTTGTGGGTGCCCTCTTTTCATCGTTTACTTGCCGCTCCTCTACGTTGTGGCAACCACGGGTCGCTTTCATACATGCCGTGATCGTTGGATTCCTCTGCACAATCATCACAGAAGCGACACGTGCAGTCGGCGTGCGCGTGTGCTATTTCACTTTTTCATCTTTTGGCATGCTTCTGCGACGACGCCTTCTTCCCTGTGCTCCATGGTGCCGACCATGCTTTGCCGTGAGCCAAACATCAGACAGTGCAACGTCGCCTGTCATTCGACCCGTTGAACAGGAGAAGCGACCAAACCATCGCCGATACTCAGCATTTAACCGAGGAGGGCGCTCGCAGCGGGTGAAGGAGCTGATCGCGACTCTGAAACAGCAAGATGCGCAAACGGCGAAACGAGCCTTTGAGCAGTTGCCACCGAGGGAGCGGCTGGACATCATGCGTGCGCTTCACAACAAGCGGAAAAAAAGACGGCAAGACCGCACCACGAGCGGCCTCCCTCGTTACCGAAGCGCTACATTTGAACGCTACTATTATTTCAAGGAGGACGACGTTGAGGAGGAGAGCACTTTGGGCCGAGGCCCTGGTGGACAAGCCACAAATCGCCGCATGCAAACTGTCATCTTGAAACACAAACCTACAGGCCTGATTGTCAAGTTCAGCCGCTTTCCCTCCCTTTGGCTGAACCGCCGCGCTGCGCGTGAACTGATGAGCGTGCGTCTTGAGGAGCGGCTGCTTGGGCCCGACTCTCAACTTGGTCGTCAAAGGGCTGCCCGCGAAAAGCGCAAAGTACGGCGAGGGCGCGTTGTGAAGTACTTGACCAAGAAAGGAAAGAAGATCGAAGAGAGACAGTTGAAGTTGCGTGACGTGCACGGCTTTCTCCAGAACAAAGCACCGCTACCACTCAACGTGACAGACGAGCTGGGCGCGGCTTTCGCTGGGAGAACTCTCTTTTTGAAGTCTTTTTTCGATGAAGAATGCCAGAATCTGTGGCCGATTCTTGCGCACGCTTTTGCCGTTGCAAACGGCGTCGATGCCACGGCATCTGGACCACCACCTGCGAGACATCCCGTCGCATACAAACCACCTCTCATTTTTTACTTCATGTTTCCTGCCTTTCCAAAAGGTGGCACCCCAACTGCTGCGGAGCGCCAACAGCTGGCCTTGTGTGCAAGTGATCCTCTTGTGTTGAACGCTGTCCGTCAAGGTTTCCAATGCTTCGCGGAACTGTTTGGACTCCGTGTGGTTCGGAAAAGTGGCTCGGAGAGTCTGTGTGCTGTGCGAGTGTCCCGTGATGGAATGAACTTTCTTCAACTGAGGTATCGACTTTTCACAGCCGACGGCACCACACTCACCCCGTTTGCATCCGCCGCAGTGCCTCACGTACACCGGAGTCTGTCGACGCTGAACCTTGTCCCTGAGGCCCACGCACTGGTCACCTTTCTGAGCCGTGAAGTGAGGCGAGGGGTGGAGGGCAGTGGCTCGTCAGCTCTGTGGGCGAAAGAAGGACTTGAATTGCTCACAATGGCACCAAAAGAGAATATCACGACGGATCCGAGGTCGGAAGCTTAGTGGCCATTCTTCCACTTTTGATTTTTTTTTTCGTTCGACTGTGTCGTGAAGTCTTTCACTTGCTTTGGGCTTCGTGGGCACGTCATTGCCGAAATACTCAACACAGAACAGCACTGTGCTCACAGATTTCCACACAATACGACGAAAAGAGACAATCTTGCGTTCTTTGCCGCGTTTCGCGCGCTGAACGCGCACATCAACACCAACCATTGTTCCGCCACACACCAACGCGAGTCAATTCGCCCATCTAACACAACGACAGGAGCCGTCTTATGATGCCACACGGAACGACTACTTTCGTTTTGCCCGTCTATTCTACCAGAGCGTTCTTTTCTTCTTTTTGTTTCCAGCTTTACTAGAATTGCACACCACTGCTCCTGGTTGCGCTCCGCCGTATCACTTGTTTGGACTGTTCGTTGATGACACTCTGCACATACCGCATGCCGTCTCCTCTCCCCTCCCCTCTGCCTCTTCATTGTCGACAGCTTCTTTTCCCTCTGTTTTTCTCATCATTACCCATCAAATCTTTTTTCTCTCTCTCAAAAAAAAAAAAAAAAAAAAAAGTGGCCCATCTTCGTCCATCAACACCTTAGAATATCCCCATTCTTTGAGGCATTTCTGGACGTCGCATAAACTTTTTTTTTTTTTCATTCGTCATCACCAAGTATTGTTTGCTACTTATCGCACTCATTACCGTCTCTTGTACGTCTCCTTATTTGCTCCTTCCTCCATTACTGAAGCTGACGACACACGTCTCCGTTCGCACACACCACCTTTTTTCCCCTTAAAAAAAAAAAAAAGATGGCCGCGTTCAGCTCTCTTGTCGGAGTTCAGCTCCCGTACTTTGTAGAGATCATCATGTTCCTCGGTCTGGCGTATCTTGCAGCGTACGTTATCACCTTCTTTTCGTTTGCTCGCGCGCACAAGTTCAAGATGCCCGGCCCAATTTTTGCCACACCGATCTTGGGCGGTATCGTGGAGATGGTGAAGGACCCTTATGGCTTCTGGGAGCGTCAGCGCCTGTACAGCCCCAGTGGCTACAGCTGGCTCGCTATCCTGACGCAGTTTGTGGTGTTCGTCACGCGCGCTGATCTTTGCCATAAGATTTTCCAGACAAACAGTGAGGACACCCTCACGCTGCAACTCCACCCCAACGGTAAAGTCATTCTTGGCGACAACAACATCGCATTTCAGAGTGGCCCCGGCCACAAGGCTCTCCGCTCGAGCTTCATGAATCTGTTTGCCACAAAGGCCCTGTCCTTGTATCTGCCCATTCAGGAGCGGCTGATCCACAAGCACCTTGCCTTTTGGGTGAAGAGCTTTCCGTGGGACGGCACTCCGCAGGAGATGCGCACGTACATCCGTAACATGAACTGCGAGACGTCGCAGACGGTGTTTCTTGGCGAGCACCTGCACAACCGCAAGGAGTTCACCCGCAACTACGACATCATCACACAAGGGTTTCTGTCCGCGCCGCTGTACTTCCCTGGCACCGCGCTGTACAAGGCCGTGCAGTCTCGTAAGGTTGCCATGTCCGAGCTGCAGGCTGCCGTTCGCCGCAGCAAGGAGCGCATGTCCAAACCAGATGCTGAGCCTCACTGCCTGCTCGATTTCTGGACCGTGACGGTGCTGGAGAAGGTGAAGGAGGCCGAGGAGGAAGGCGGTGAGGCGCCTTCGTACGCTTCCGACCACGCCATGGCCGACACCATGTTGGACTTCCTGTTCGCATCCCAGGACGCATCTACAGCGAGCCTCACCATGATCACGTGCACCATGGCCGATCGCCCCGAGATCCTTGCCCGTGTCCGTGAGGAACAGCAGCGTCTGCGCCCCAACAACGAGCCTCTGTCGTATGACCTGCTCCAGGAAATGACCTTCACTCGCCAGTGCGTGCTTGAGCAGCTCCGTCTCTACCCGCCGGCGCCGATGGTGCCCATGAAGGCTCACAACGACTTCCAGCTGGACGAGAAGACGATTGTGCCAAAGGGCAGCCTTGTGATCCCTTCGCTTGTGGCGTGCTGCCGCGAAGGCTTCTTGAAGCCCGACGAGTTCGACCCTGATCGCATGGGACCTGAGCGACAGGAAGACCGCAAATTTGCGAAGTGCTTCATTCCTTTTGGCATCGGCCCACACCGCTGCGTCGGTTACAACTACGCCATCAACCACCTTGTGGTGTTCCTTGCGCTCATGGCTCACCACGCTGAGTGGAAGCGCACGCGCACACCCGACTCCGACAAGGTGCTGTACCTGCCCACCTTGTACCCGCACGACTGCTTGCTGACCTTGCGTTACCGCGAGGGCCGTGAGCCGAAGAGCGTGGATCCTATGTCCACCGACTAGACAGCAACCGCGCAAGATAGCCTGAGTGAGTGAGAGCGCCGCGATTGGCCCTTCTTTCCTTTCCTGCATGACGGGTACGAGGAGAAACAAGAGAGAAGGAGCGAACATGCGTGCGCAACTCTCCTGCACTGGCAGCCTCAACTCTCCCCCACCACATTTGCGGGTGGATTCATCACTCACCGCGGCTCTGTCCTGCTCGCAGACGCTTGCCAGCGTCCCCTCCCCCGGGCAAACGCTTCAGTACAATCAGACAAGTAACATAAATAACGTACATGGGAAATATGCGGACACAGTAGGAGTGGGTGATGGACTCCCACAACGAGCACCGCCACCAACAAGCAAAACGGAGGCCTAGCCTGCAAAATCAAGGTTTAAATTATACAATTGGCTCGACACCCACAATCAAGTATGGAAAAACAACTACAACAAAAACATATAAAAAATGAAACAGTAAAGAAGTTGTCTCTGGTCTGTCTGAGTGAAGAAAGAATTCGCGCCCTTGAACAGTTCTTCAGTTTCAAGCCATCATTGTTTTCTTTTTTTTCTTCTCCTCTGCATTCTTTTTTTTTTCCGCCGTTTTTCTCTGAAGGTATATATACATGTACTGTGTTTGTCGATCACCCCCACAAGAAAATAACAATCTCCAGAAGAGGAAAGAGGAGGAATACTGACTCAATCATACACGCGCCCGTGCCTTGAGAGTACGTACGTTGTTGTCATGTGACCACAGATTGAAGCCTGGCTATCAAAGCGCTTCGTGTGACTGATCGTGAGAGTAGCAACACACCCTAGCACTGTGAAACGTGCTGTTGAGGTTGATGTGACGTCACGTGTATTGATATGCAACAACACCTGAAAAATGTTTGTGGTGCTGTGAACTATGTGCACCACCTTCCCACTCGTTGCTATAGTGCGCGCGGGCGGATGTCTCTCTCCGTCGGTCTCAACTCCTGATAGTTATTCCAGGCGGCGTTGGCCACCTAGCTCTGTTATTGTGCTGCGGTGATGAGCCTCATTCTCCCTTTTGGCTTGTGTCTCTCTCTCTCTTTTTTTTTTGTTTCCCCACTACTGTAACCAATACGTTCCGTACCTTCTTTCCTCTCCTCCCTTCACACTGTACCACCCACTACATGTGCATTGACTCAACTTGTGTTGTTATTCAACTAAGCACAACACCAGTGGAAAGAACAGTTTTTTTTTTTTTGCGCAAATGATCACTTCCGACGACCAAGGGGTGCCCTTGGTAGCAGAGACGATGGAGTCTCCTCTCTACTACGTACGATACTACTCTGGCCACACGGGTCGGTACGGAACAGAGTTTTTGGAGTTCGACATCAAGGAGGATGGCACGATCAAGTATGCGAACAACAGTCGTTACCGCAACGAAGATATCATCAAAAAACAGCTGCGCGTGTCCCCTGCTGTTCTTGATGAGATTAAGCGACTGGCAATTCGAACTAGCATTTGTGATAGTGATGATGAGGTCTGGCCACAAGCGGACCGCAATGGACGTCAAGAGTTGGAGATCCACATGGGCAACACACATCTGTCACTTGTCACAAATAAACTGACCTCCATGAATGACATCAGCAGCTGCGCAAACAGTGAGGGCTTGCGGCACTTTTACGACTTCATTCGCGAGCTTAAAGCGTTTGTGCTAGCTCTTGTGTCGATTCACTTTAAGATCAAGGCTGTGTAAAGAAAGACGGTGCAAACGTTCCAGCTGGACACGTACAGAGGCAGGTGCTTGCGACCCAAGGAACTGGAGGAAGAGGATTGACGAAAGCACGGGTTTGACGTACAGGCGCGGGTGGTGGTCTCTGCGTCCTTCGCGATGCATTCAGTAAACGCTGAGAAGCAGTTGGTGTGCGTACTCCCCCCCCCCCCTCCCAAACCTGTGCCTCTCCACGAAGAGGTGGCGGAACTGTTCGCAAGTCGTAATCGTCAGATTCCATTGGTTGAAGTACAAGTCTTCTAGATTTGGACACATTCGGGTGTAACCAAACAGACGAAAAAAGAATCAACAATACACTCTACTACACACTCTCGGTGTCACGGCATCAGACACACGGATCGAGTAGCTGTCAAAACGGTGATAAGTAGAGCACTCCTTTCATGATGTAGCTGCACTCAACGTGTGCAGTCGTCCGCGACCGATGAATAAAGAAAAAAAACATGAAGTAGTGGACGGACACAGGTGCACACATGCAAAAACATGAGATGCTTTGGCCATCGCTTTCTCAACATAATTGCCTGTATTGTAGTAGTTGCACTCCCTTTGCTGCGAGCATCGGGGTCGACTCTCTCCGTTGCGTGTTGTAGTCCTTGTCGCTTCAGATTCATCCTCGCCTTTTGTTTAGTTCTGCTGCCTTGACACTCTTACTTCTCTATCTCTTCCCTCCGCCTCCCGTCTCCCCCAATTGTCGCCATTTCCAAATCAACTCTGCACTGGTGGAACCTGACAACTGTCCGTTTCTTTTCTCTTCACAGTGTACTGTGGGAGAGTCAACTGCAAGCAAGCAAACACACAAAAAATAGACAAACAACAACAAACAAACAAACAAAAAAGAACGTGCGCTGTGCTTCTTTCTTATTTTTGCTGATCTCTACACGATCTACGTGCTGGCTGTATACTGCTCTTTTTGTTTTGCCTTGAAGCTTACACTGCATTTATTGTCCGGGTAGTCTTCTGTCGTGGCAGGTACGTTGCTCATCATGTCTTTTTCTGTGCGCGATGGTAGCTTGTCCTCCAAGTCACATAGCCCGTATGTTCAAGCTTACAAGTCACCTCAATTTGCCCCCAGTGGCTCGCATGGGCTGCCTCCGTTTTCACTACCACACACGAACAGCGATGACTTACCAAAACGCACCGGTACAGATCCGACAAAGTATAAAACAATGATTTGCCGAAACTGGGAACAGACGGGGACGTGTTCATTTCGGGGGTGTACGTTCGCTCACGGCGTGGAAGAGCTCCGTGCGCCGATGAAGCTGGAAGCGCATCTGTCTCCCTCTCTGGGCCCACAAGGCATGTCAGCCACTAGCACACCTCACCTTACCGCGCAGAACGCGCGACTGCTGAGGCAAAACAAGCTTGAATATCTTCTTGAACTGTTATACAGCGAGGTCGCTCACACACGTGAACTTGCATCGGTGCATATTGACGCAAATCGCACTCTGGAAGGAGCCCTGCGCCGCGAACAGCACCTGCATGAAGCCAGTGAGTCCCAGCTGGACACGAAGCGGGCAGCTGCAGCAGAGCTGATGAGGGCAGTTGTGTCCCTGAACTTACAAATCCGCTTGCTCCCTGACAGCGCTGACGCCCAAATGCTCCAGCAGCGAGCCATGGAGCTGCTACCCGCACCACCCATGACTGACCACTACGCATTTACGTCGGATGTCATCGACGACGACAACGGCATTGATGTACCTGCCTCTCTCAATATTGCAGATGAGACCAACATCGAGGAGTTGCTGCGAATGCTTGGGCCTCAGTCTCCGACTGCTGGGTATGAGACCAATGAATGACGACGACAACTGCCGCATAGGGTGCCCCTACCTCCATCTCTGTATCATTCATTCTGTGCTTTCCCCCGTGTAGAGGAACCGCACGCAACCACGCACCTGCAGCGCACGAGATACCATTGTAGCTCATTTGTTCATTCGCGCCAAGGAAATTTGTTGAGGTGATCCGAGCCCAAAACAAAACAGTTAGGAATCCCTCCCAAAATTTACAGTCAACGACAAACAAAACAAAGGAAAGCACCGAATCTCAAACGTTTTCGGGTTCTGTTCGCAAGAGTGCACACAGCACCGTGCGCGTGTGTGGCGCCGCGTGCCGTCTCTGCCAACGGGTTCTGCGCCACATATCTGCAAATAGTGTTTGATACGCCCACAAAACACACGAACGCCTATTATTATTTGAAAAGTTTGCTTTCTTGTCAATTTTGGTCGCCTCAAACGTACTCTGACTTGTCCTTATCGCTCATGAAGCAAACTTGCTTCTTCAACATTGATAAAAAATAGGATTAATAATGTGAAATGTATGTTACTGTTGGCTGAGGAAAGCAGTTTCCAGAGTATTGGGAACAGGCACCTCTTACCCACTCTCACAGCCGCTGTTGCCTTCCCCTCTTTTCTTCTCCGCACCATGCGCCATATCACCCATCTTTACACATCAGTTTCATTTACTACGCTTCCACCTGCCACACGCTCTCCCTCCTCGGCTCATTCATCACCTTTTTTCTTTTTCGAGAATCCAAACCGCAGAAACGACAAGGACAAGTTACAACAGAAGCAACAACAACCCCTTTTTCGTCTAAACCACTGCCTTTCACTGTCAGGCACAAATTGCTTTTTGTTCTTTTTTCTTTAAAACTCTGGTACGTTTATCTTATCAATCATATTAGAAGGACAGCTCATTTCACATTTTTCTTTTTGTTCTCCCACTGACGCCCCTATATCACCTCACCGTTAGTTGAGTTGACGATGGGCAAGGGGAAGAAAACCGGCAAGGCCACCAAGGCAGCCAAGAAGAATGGCAAGAATGACAAGAGTAAACGCGGCAAGGTAAAATATGTCGATCCTACCAGCAGCGTCAGCCGTGAAGTTCGCGCCACTGTTGAGGCCATCGCTGAGAGCATCGAGCGTGACGATGAGAACGAAACAGCTGCTCAGAAGGAAGCGCGTCTCCAAGCCAAAGCAGAGGCCAAAGCAGAGGCTAAGCGCCAGAAAGTAGCCTCACAAGTTGGCATCCACGTCAAGAAGGGCATGACCAAGAAACAGGCGACAACCATGGCTGAACGCATGATACAACAGCAGCCCTTGCAGAACATCCCGGACCCCAACTACGACGAGGATGAGGAAGATGACAATGGCACAGAGGAGGACTTCAGTGATACGGCTAACGAGCGTGCCAAGGAGTACTGCAAAGGAGGCTACCACCCTGTCGTGGTCGGCGAGCTCTACCACGAGCGCTATAGAGTTGTCAAGAAACTGGGGTGGGGCTACTTCTCCACCGTCTGGCTCGTGTGGGACTATCAGGAGGAGCGTTACCAGGCCATGAAAATTCAAAAGTCGGCTAAGCACTACCGCGAAGCGGCATACGATGAGATCAAGCTGCTCACCGAGATTATGCAAGCTGATCCACACAAGACACGCTATTGTGCACGCCTCAACGATTACTTTGAGCACACAGGACCGAACGGGACACACGTATGCATGGTGTTCGATGTGTACGGTGAGAACCTGCTGTCCCTGATGGAGCGGTATGAGTACCGTGGCATCCCGCTTCCCATCGTGAAGTGCATTGCGCGCCAGGTTCTGGTGGCTTTGGAGCACATTGCGTCCATCAACATCATCCACACTGATCTGAAGCCGGAGAACGTGCTCTTGTCGACCCCCAAGCACTCCATCATTTCCCTAATGAAGCACTACCACGTGCCTCCGCTACATCAGCGCCCAAAGCTCACTGAAAGAGATCCAAAGACGATGACCAAGTCGCAGCGGCGCCGATACTACAAGAAACTCGCAAAGAAGCGTGAAGCGCAGCTCGGCGGCCATGATGACGATTCGAGCGACAACCATCACCACTCCTCCGCCAGTTCAGACGATCAGGATAGCGAGGGCGACGGCGACGACAGCGAGGCCAGCAATACAGACCCTGAGTGGGAAGTGGAGCGGTTCCACCACGTTATTCTCGCCGACTTTGGCAACAGCTGCTGGACACACAAGCAGTTCACGGATGAGGTGCAAACACGGCAATACCGCTCCCCCGAGGTGATTCTTGGTGAGCCTTACGGGACACCCATTGACGTCTGGTCGTTTGCATGCATGATATTTGAGCTCATCACAGGTGAGTTCCTCTTTGACCCCAAAAAGGGCGATAACTACTCCCGTGACGAAGACCACCTCGCGCGTATGCAAGAGCTGCTCGGAGATTTACCGGAGAGCATGCGCATGGGTGAGGGAAAGTACTTGAAGTACTATTACAACTCGAGAGGTGAGCTGCGCAACATTAAAGACCTGCACTACTGGGGTCTTGTAGAGGTGCTTCACGAGCGGCACCGCTTCACGACGGAGAAAGCGACAGAAATTGCGGAATTTCTGTCGCCCATGCTTGAGTACCTGCCTGAGGATCGTGCAGCGCCGGCGGACATGCTGCGCAATTTTGATAGCTTCTTTGACATCAAGGAGGACGACTACGAGCCGCTTTGTTTTGTCGAGCGCAATGAGGATGAGGAGGACGATGACAAGGACGAAGAGCAGGGCAGCGATGAGGCGGGTGACGACGATATGGAGTCCTATTCCTCCTCTGATGCCTCCGTGACGCAAACACGTGGATTGAATCGCTCGCGGCAAGCAGACCTCACCGATGGCGAGCGAATTGAGGCATTTCGCTTCTGGGAGGAGCACCCGATCCTAAATCGCTCCGCTCTCGAGGAACGAGGCCTCACAATTGCAGACATCCAGGCTGTCCTCTTAGGAAACACCCTTGACGACCCCGCCGCACAGGAGGCGGCGACAGAAGTCATACTGATGCTGTCTGAAGAAGACCGTCTGTCCACTGGTGATGGTCACGAGGCGGATGTGGAGGACGACGGCGAGGACGGTGACATTGACGACGACGACGAGTACGAGACAGAAGAGGATGATGAAGACGTCGAGTCTGACAATGGCGCAGGCGACGCACAGGACGGCGATGAGGACTACGTGGACGCAGACCTGGGAGACGAAGAGATAGACGAGGAACTTGAAGAAGACGGAAAAGGCGAAGAAGAGCAACATGAAGAGAGCGTGCAGAAAAGCGAGGGCGAAGCGCGTGAGACTGAGCGGACGGCAACTACTGCATCGGCGTAAAGCTAACCGTTGTCTCTTTCCCCCTCCGAATTCGCATATGACGCCCCATTTTTTTTCTTGTTCCCTCTCCCCATGTTTGTTTAAACACTTTACTCTCTCGAGCCAGCGAAGAGCTGAGTATCGGTCGTGCTACACACCAACTTTGTTATTGCATTGCATTTCCCTAGGACCCCAACAAGGAAGTCTGTGTTGGTGCAACCGCAGTGGGCACACACGGGAGATCACCTCACGTGCACGAATAGAACCCGGTGCTTTGGGGTGTCGGCAATACCTTGTGCTACTCTGAGAAGGCCGGTCTGTCGCAAAACAATGAATTGAATGCTACTTCGTTTTCCTATTTGGTTCTCGCAATTCCATTTTTCTGAGTTTTCTGCAGCCATGAGTGTCACCATGTGCGGTGAACACATACGACACTGCCACCCACGAATGCATGTTGTCTATGGCAGTACTTGGAGCCACATTGGGACACAATCTCATCTCTGCATGTGGTGTGGTTGTGGGCATGTATTGAAGCACCAGGCTGGTCTCGCATTCTGTCTGACCATATCCTTTCTCTCTTTCTTTTTCCCCCCTCCAACGACCACGTTGCTGTTGTTGGCTTTGTTCTTTAAATTGTTTTGTCTGTTTTTTTTTTTTTCATTGCTTCTCCGGAAGCCGGTTGTCACGCGTTCTGGTGGGTGGGCCACGTGCTGCCTCTTGGCACTGACGTCGGCAAACACATGTTCTTTTCGTTTTCCCTTTGCCTACTCCTCCGTTACGATCTATGCATAATTGCAAATAGTGTTCCATACTCTTTTCGCGGCAAGACTTGCGAGGCGGGTGCACGTACTCACGTATGCATTGCGTCCCTCTCTGCCGCTCCCCCGCCATGCTGAGACAGCAGCGACTTGCAGTAATGCCCGTGTACCGGAACTGAACACGATGTAGTCAACGCCTGTTCAGCTGCTCCTGTCCCCCCCCCCCCTCCCTGGACAGCGAGAGGACGTCACTTCAACCTCATGTGTACAACCCATGAACTGCATTGATGCTAGTTACGTGCTGTGACTCATGGACCCTTTTTTTTTTCTGATCATCACATGACTGCACTGCATCGTGATGGTTCTTTCACCATTTTGGTGCAATTTATTTCCCACTTCATCCTTCCTTGTTCTCTCGTCTTCCTTCATCATTCCCTCACTCTCCCCTCTTTTCCTCTGCACTGTTTGTCACATTGCGCTTTTTTTTTTTTTTGCTTCTTCCCTCTCTCGTCCCCCCCCCCCCTCATCTTTCAGTAGCCAGAAAATGTCCAAGAAGCAGGAAGTCAAGCAATACGGCCCCAACGTGGCCAAGGACACCCTTGTGTACGGCGTCGTGCACATCTACGCGTCCTTCAATGACACCTTCGTGCACGTGACCGACATGTCCGGCCGCGAAACCTTCTGCAAGGTGACCGGCGGTATGAAGGTCAAGGCGGATCGCGATGAGTCCTCCCCCTACGCGGCCATGATGGCCGCCCAGGATGTGGTCGCTCGCTGCCGTGAGTGCGGTATCAGCGCTCTGCACGTCAAGATGCGCGCCACCGGTGGTGTTGGCACCAAGAGCCCCGGCCCTGGTGCGCAGGCCGCCCTCCGTGCCCTCGCTCGTGCTGGCATGAAGATTGGCCGTATTGAGGATGTTACCCCCATTCCTCACGACTCCACTCGCCGCAAGGGCTCCCGCCGTGGTCGCCGTCTCTAAGCAATTCGACATTTACCAGGCAACCCCGTTTCTTTTCTGTTTGTCATTTCTTAATTACTAAACAAAAAAAAAAATACAAAAAAACAGCAACATCGGCAAGAACAGTGGTATCTCCGCAAGTCAGAATCACAATCATTGTGTCAAGTTGGGTCGTTCTTCCTGGCAAGGAACCGAACAGAGCGAATGGAGTACTGTCGCTGATCTCTCCAGACGTAATAGTTCAAAGGCGGCATCAACGACGCAGTGTTGGTTTGTGTGTCCGCTGTGGCAGCGGGTCTCTGCGCGCAACCACACTTTTTGTGTCAATCTCCGTCCCCAGTCTTCTTCTTTTTTTTTTTGTTCTTTTGGACTCTAAGGGGAACTGCTGTTTTTTATGCTGATCTGTGAACTATCTGTTGCTCACGGAAGGGCTAAGCGTGCGCCGTGCCCCGATGACTTACGCAGGCTCGAACTGCCATTGCCTATCTCTCTCTCTCTATCCATTCTTTCTTTCTTCATTCCAAATCTATTCCCACCTCCGCTCTCTTGCATGCCCTACTCTGCAATGCTGCGCCTGCATGGCTGTTGGCTACTGCTACTACCATTGTGTTTCATCACGCCTCTACCAAATCCACAGTAGCTTTTTTTTAGCGTTTGTTAGGACATTCTGTTTGTCTCTTTACTCACTCCCTACGTGTCCATTTTTGTAGCTTTCGAGAATGTTCCGCTTCTCTGGTCGCCGCTGCGTCGCTCGCACATTGGCGCTGTTCAATACCCACACTGCTCACGACCTTCCTGAAGGCTTCGAGTTCTTCGAGCACAAGGTTGTGGACAAGGATATCCATGCCAGTTACGAAAACCTGGAGACCCTTAAGCTGACCATGACGCGACAAGATGAATTTCTCTTCCGCGAGGAGCCCGTCAAGTGTGTCACAATCACCGGCACGAACGGCGAAAACGGTGTCTACCCTGGGCACGCCTACGAAATCGCGAAGCTGATGCCATCCCCCATCGTTGTGGAGATGCCAGACGGCACGATCAAGAAGTACTTCACCAGCGGCGGCTTCGCACACATCAACAACGAGGGCTCTTGTGATATTAACTGCGTTGAGGTCGTCCCACTCGCGGATCTCGAATTGGAGGCCGCTGACAAGGCTCTTGCCGAGCAGCAGACCAGCCTCGCCGCCGCTAAGGATGACAAGGAGAAGGCGGTGATTGAAATCCGCATCGCCACACTAGAAGCTGTCATTCAGGCCATCAAGCACTAAATGTTTGTAAAACATCCTGTCATGAATGAGCTCGCTTGCCTTCCGCAAGGAGAGACAATCGTCATGGAACTAAGGACTAGTCGCACACAGTACGAATGCAGAAAAAAAAAAAGAGGGGAAGAAGGCAAGCCGGAAGAACGAAACGTTTGTGCGCGGCGCTCTCACTCTGAGCTAGTTTCCATTTTAAAAGTGTGCCTTTTTATTTCCTTCTTGGTGTGTTCTTGTCACTCGTGAAGCTTTGGTGACCACCAACAGCACGCCTACTTTGTGTGCTTGTTACGCTTGTACCTTTTCCGTTTTTTTTTGTATTCATTATCCTGCCCCCTCCCTCTTGGCTGCTTTTGAGGTTAAGAGGGCATGAAGAAGCTGACACAACAGGAGGGATACAATCACGCCAGCGAAAGCACGAACACAGAACAACATCAATTCTTTGTACTGTAACCGATTTAGCTGAAAATGGGATTTTTTTTCTACTTTATTTGATAGCATAGTGCATTAACACGACAATACATCACCAGCCTGTGGCGTTTACAGCAACAAGTAATGACATCTCAACTTTCGGTTTAAAATGCACATCCACACATTCGCGATGTCGATGCGTGAAAGGGATGGAACTGGTGAAAAGTGTGTGTGTGGGGGGGGGGGGGGAGGGTAGCGTCGAACACACACCGAGCAAGCCGCGCGTTGTGCGTTCATGTTTATTCTCCAGGCGCACTATGAGCAAAGGTCGGCACCGCTCAAAATGATCGGTATGAAAGCTGCCTTTGGTGTCTTTGGCGTTTTTTTTTTTAAAGCTCCCCCCCCCAATGCACTTCTGCACTACTTTGACATGATGGGTACGTGGACAACTGCGGAGACACCGTCGCTGTGTCGACCGGCTCTCCTGCTCTTCATAAACACACTGTCGCACCGCACGATACTCCTGGCGACGTGACAACAACACGTCTTTCATAACTCTTTACACCTCCTCTCACATGTTCTTAACTACCCCAACGCAGTACACAATTCTCCTTGAGTGCGTGATAGAGTGACCGCCATGTCTAATCAGCCCATTTCAATTCACTACCAGCAGATGGAGGAGTGGCTCAACGATCGCCGCTCTGTTTTTGGCCGCAAAAACAAACAGCAGTTCGAGAAGCTCATGAACTTGGCTCCCCGCCTGGTGCAGATTGTTCAGTATGACATACCTGCACTGCAGAAACAGGTGAAGCGCAGCGCGAACCTTTTGGAAGAGTGCTACCGTGTCTGCGAGGATGCCGACCGTGGCCAAGAATCATTGGTGAACAAACGACAGTCTTTCCTTGAGACGTATGACCTGCGCTCTGTTCCTCCGCTTGGGGGTGATCAAAGCTTGCAGGCACCTATTGATGAACGAATCGAGCGCGCATGTACCACGCTGACTGACAACCTTCAATCGTACAGTCGCACGCATCTTCACGCCTTCTCAGATGCCTATGAGAAAACGCTTTCTGAAATCTCGTCAGGCATGTATGGAGAGGGCTCATTTGCGCTTCATTTTCCGTGGCTTGCTCGCCTTCGCGACGAGGACGCGCTCCCGCTGTGCGCTCACCTTGGGGGTCAGTGCCATGACGACACATTGTCAGCGCAGCCGGCAACCGAAGAGGGCCCTCAAATTGACTGGGGCGACATGGACCTGGGTGGTCAAGCCAGCGGCGCAGTTGAGGAACCCGTTGTGGAAATTCAATGGGATGCTGTTGATGAAGTTGTCGTCGTGCAGGATCCTGAAGATGATCGCTTGCCTGACAGCGACGGTAAAGTATTCTCGATGAGCGTCTCCCGCGCGAGAGATCGCGCTAACCTCATTGCTGAGCTTCGAGCTGCTTTGTGCTTTGCAGTCGAACGCGCGCGCGCCACCAACGACGCTGGCGATAGCACCTTCGTGACTGCTTCACGTGATATGCTGGAGAACATCACGAACTCTTCGGACGCTCTCTTCGTGCGCATGAAGACCAATTTTCGCGCACGTGAAATGTTTGAGGATGATGCTCTTCGATTTCACCGCATGTGGACAGGGTTATTGTCACGAAAAGCAAGCCACCAATCAAAGGCAGAAGAACTGGAGAAAGAAGTGCAGCAGTTGACACCGCAGCAGGAGGCTCTCTTGAATACAACGAGAGAGATCCGCGACGACTGCCTTGCGCAGCTTCAGCAGATTTTTCCTGACCGGAAAGTAATCATTGTTGGCGATATCAACAAGTACATCTAGGTTCGGTACGTGACATCACAGACACGATGAGAGTCATCACAACAAAACACACAAACAAACAAAAATGATGCCCGCAGGAGGCGACGAGTATCCGCTGCTTTGGTTGAAGTGCTGATGATGAATCCAGAGCTGGAGGAGATGAATCTGACACAGGCGAACGGCCACGGCTCCACCAGTCACCGGGGACACAAATGCACTGAACCCGGCCATGTCAGTCGTTCCTGTGTTCATTTGCCCAACATGGCAGATACTGAGAATAAAATAGCCGCACACATCAGCGCTGCTGTTACGGACGGACCTTTGTGTTTGCCCCCCCCCCCCCCATTCGCAGCTGTTCCACAATACCTTTCTTTACTGTCCCCCCTTCCACTCTGTCTCTTTTTGTTTCCCTTGAAAATGATCTACGCACCATCGTGTTGCCAAGCGGGAAAAAAGCAAGGCTGATCTTTCACTTTGTTTTGTTGTGCCCTGTCAAGCATACACACGCGCATTCGTAAACCCGAGGTATCTTTGAAGCAGCGACCAAGTACAACGGGTAATAGTGGTGCGAACCTCGAGAATCAATCCTGTGGGCGTTATCAACGGTTCTACGTCAAGATGCCGAGGAAGAAGGGCGAAGACTATCAGCCGTGGCTGAACCCCCATCTCCATGTGTGGCGAAACAAAGTCGGGGAACTCACGGTTATCAATTTGCGCAACCCTGAGATTGACCTCGGTCCGGTGGTGGAGCCTGTTCTCCCCACACCCAAGCCGGCTGTTGATGCAGAAAAGAAGCCCAGCCAACAGCCGGCAAGTGAGGTGCAGGGACACAAGGCTGCGGCAGCCCCTGTGGCCACAGATCCGTGCATCGTGGCGGTCGTGAAATCAGCAGCAGCTCCCGAGCTGCCGAAGCCGGAGGCAGACCCGGTCAAGACTCTTTTGCGCCAATTTATGGCCAAAAATGAGCAGTCCAAGCGACAGCCAAGCCAGCCATCCGCTCTGACAACGTCCGCGGCGAACCCTGTGTCGCATTTACAAAGTGCTGGCTCTTCCGCGACGACACACACTGCGGCCTTGCCGAGCCCTGATATCGCTTCGCGAGTTCGACCAAGCCCGCCTGCTGCAGCCATTGCTGCGTCAGCCGCACCCGTGATCGCTAGTTCTAAGGAGCTGCTCTCGAGCTCATCGCCCAAACCGATGGCGTTTGAGTTCGTTTCCGGCACGAACATTCCCGGTCGAGGCATGGTGGTGAACAGCACGAGTCCTCCGCCGGCCCCTGTGGAAAGCCCACCACCACCTGGGCACAGCGTTGCGCTCTTCCACGACCCACTGTGGGGTGAAGTCGACTCTAGTCTGCTTCTTTCCGCTGCCGCTGCTGCACCTCCCTCCCAAATAGCAGGCAGTCAGGCACTTGGCACTGGCTCAACACCACCGGCTTTCAGCTTCGACTTTTTGCAAGCCTCACAGGGACTGTTGGCCACGAACAACGCCGCGCGGATGGCAGTGCCCACAGCGACGACTACCAGTGCTGCATTCCGTACGCTACCAGCCGGGTACACTGCCACCGCGGCTCCCCAATTAGCGACGGCGACGATACCACAGCTGAGTACTCTGCCCGGAATGCCCATGACGTATATTCAGGCCCCCAATACGGCTGCGATGATGCCGATACATTACTTTTACAGCGGAGATGGGGGCCTACATGCTCACCAACCGATGGTGATGCAAGGCGCTGTGCACACCATTGCGACACCTTCACAGCAACAACAGCTCCAACATCAGCAGCAACAACTCCAACAGGCGATGCGCGCGAGTGCAGTGCAGTCTTCGTCATCAGCTCCCTCCTCCAACCCGACCCTAGCTGCAGTTGGCGGCACACGTGCTGGCACAAATATCGAAGCTCAGCCATTTGTTCCAGGGGGCAGACCTTGACGCGGACACACGTGCCCCCTCCGTTTCCTTGCCTCCCCCCTTCTTGTACCTTTGCAGGCATTGCCTTGTGTAGCAGCAATGATGTCGTACATTCAGGAAATGAGTCTATCCGATGAAGTTTGTGTGTCTTTAGTTTCTGTTTTTTTTTTTGGTGTGCTCTGCACCATTTTTTTCCTTTCTCTTTAACGCTCTTCATTTCTATCTTCGTGTTCATTCTATGACACTTGAGGGTCTTGAGCGCGGCGAAAGCCCTTGGTGCCGCTTTTGTGCGTGCGCCACAGCCGAGAATTCAATGTGCGCGAATTGGTGACGAGCACACAAGCTTTCACTTCTGTCTTTTCTCTCTTTTTTGTTTTGTTTTCGTAATGTTGACGTAACAACCGACACACGGAGTGAACCGTAGCACACAATCAGAAGCTGCGCAACATGAACAAAACTCGCGTACACACAACACAGAATGAGAAGAGCACATTGTGGGCTATCGTATGCGAGCACGAAACGTGCTGCAACTCATCGCTTCGGCTTCGCACTCTGTGCAGAAGCTGTCGGCTTTTTTCACCCCCGTCTCATTCCCTGTGTTTTGTTTCGCATCTCCCTTTTTTTGCGCACAATGACACATACACGTAATTTCATGAACATGGACTCAGTATTGCAGCTCGAGCGGAAGCTGAACTACTGTATGGCTACTTCGCTTTTGACATTCCCCCGCACTTCAACACACAATCACACGCGCACACACACATACACACACATTCGATTGAATCGCCTCTCTCTTTCTCTGTGCACATTTGTTCTTTTGTCGCGTTGGTGCACACTCGCGATGACCACCTCGCATTAAGCGACTTTGAGGTCTCGTACGCATTAAACAGCTGTGGCTTACGCAGGTGTAGCGCGACGACAAGAGGGCATTTCCCCCTTTTTTGTGTGCACATCTGCCTGTTGTTGTTGCTGCTGGTTTCCCGCAATTTCCTCTCTCACGCGTTTCGCGCAAACCGTTTCTGTTTCTCTCTTTAGCGCCGAGTTGCGTCATTTCTGTCTAGTTCCACTCGCAACAGATTTGCAAAATGTCTGCTGGGTACAAGGTATTCCCGCTCATGCAAATGCCGCGTGAATGCGTCATAGACGAGCAGCTCATCCGCGATTGCATCTATCTGAAACCAGCTCCTTCCACTGAAGATGAACGTATCCGTGTCGTGGGCAATCGTGAGGGTGTGGTACTGCGCGAGAAGATGCAAAATGAAATCGATCGCATGGGCTTGCATGCTGTTGAAACTCTCATGATGTCCTTCCGTCGCGTTGGACGCATTGAAAATCTGACTGGCCTGTCTTCTCTCACCAAATTGTGCCTAGACAATAATCACATTCAAAAAATGGAAAACCTGTCGCATCTGGTTCATTTACGTTGGCTGGACCTGAGCTACAACCAGATCGAGCGAATTGAGGGGCTAGAGACACTTGTGGAGTTGGAGAATGTTTCCTTGTACTCAAACAAGGTACGTGTTGTTGAGGGTCTCGACACCCTTTCCAAGCTGTCGACATTGAGTCTTGGTGAAAATGCCGTTGAAAGCCTAGACGAAACGACTCGCTACCTGCATCACTGCAAGGCCCTGCGCGTGCTCACTTTGAAGGGGTGCCCCGTCACCCAGGTGCCACATTTCCGCAGCCGACTTCTGGCCTTTGTGCCAGCTCTGCGATTCCTTGACGGCTGTGCGGTGAAGGCGTCTGAGCACGCCGCAGCTCGTGAAGAGCAGCGTGAAAACCTCGTTCCCATAGACGAAGAGGATGAAAAGTCCTCCACAGCTGCCAAAGCTGCGGCGGAAGAAGCGAAAGCTCGCGAATCGTATGCAAGGCTCAACTGCCCCAATGACGCCAAATTTTGTGATGAGCTGTTCCAAATTCCCGCGGATGGCCACGACATGCGGGCGATTCTCAAGAGTGATTTACTCATTTCAGCTTCAAAAGAAACGCTCGATCGATTTCAAAACGAGTTCAACGAAAAGGCGAAGGAGCTGGCAGATACAATGCGCGCAATTCGTGAGCGTCGGGATGCTGACGATGCTGCCTATCTGCGCGCCAAGACGATGTACAACGCGAAGCAGACGTCCGAATCGCGCGAGCTGATTCACCAGTTCGAAAAGAAACTGAAGAGTGTCCGCCGCAAAGGCGTTGGTGGGCCCGCAACACCGTTGGATGATCAAACCATTAGCCTCGTTCACAAAGATCTGGAGGCTCTTCAGTCAGATTTGGTTGAGAAGGAGGCTGATCAGTACGACGCCTTTGAAGCGCTTAACAGAACGACCATCGGAAAGTGGAAAAACGATGCTGTGGACGTTGTTCTTCAGAGTGCCTTCGAGTCGCTCTTTAAGCTCGAAGGCGACTTTCAAGTCAATTTGCGCCAAATCTTCGACTCCATCTTTGAACAGAGACGTAAACGCGAGGAAGCCTCGGACGACTTTTATTCAAGTAGCCGACAAGATACGTTCACTGTTGAGCTTTTAAGCAACAAAGAGGAATATCAAAAGCTGCTCTCAGAGTGGTTCGAGCAGCGCCGACGACGCCTAGAAGACTTGGAAATGCACCATTTGAAGAGCGAGGAGCACACGCTCAGCACGCGGACATCCACCCTTCTCTCCGAGGAGCATGACCGCCACAGGCAGCGACTGAATGAAATTACAGACTACATTCAACAGACGCTCGCGCAGCTGGAAGGGTGACCCCTTCACTCATCACCATGGAGGGATCAAAAGACAGCACACTGCAGCTAGAGGCACAACCCGTAACCTGCGTCACTGGTTTCACCACAAATATCTTCATGTATAGCTTGGGCACAATTTGTCCCTTGTCTCCTGCTGTTTTTTTTTTTTTTATATATTATCTCTGTGGAGCGGGATATACGAATGCACTAGCGAAAACAGCAAACTCAACCGCACATATCATCGCAATGCACAGGAGATGATTGTGCGGCATGGGTATCTCTTCAAAAGCACATCTTTTTGACATAGGCTGTATTGCCATTCAGCGTGCTCCCTCTCCCCCTCCCCCCCTCGCAACTCTTGTGGACAGTGAAATTTCACGTTTGTCCTTTCTCTCATCGAGATCTGAGGAGAGTGTCTATCCATGCAATCCAACCAATGCCAGTCGTCGAGGTTTGGCGGCGCATCCACTTGTATTCGGCGTCGTTGTGGTGCTCCTCCCCCCCCCCCCCCCACGCGCCGCCCCCTATACTATCATTCTCTCCCTCCGTGCCTCAATTCTCTCTCAATTCTTGTGTCTTGCTGTCGCCACTGTTTGCGACTTGCGCGTCTTGTGTAAAATTGTGAACGCGACAATCGCAAATTGCATTTTTGTGCATTGCAATAACAACTACATTAACAAAAAGAGCTACGACAATGGGAGCGTTTATGTACATGAACGAGCTGTGGAAGAAGAAGTCTTCCGATGTGATGCGTTTCATCCAGCGTATTCGCGCGTGGGAGTTCCGCCACCAGCACACTGTCGTCCGTCTGCGCCGCCCGACTCGCCCCGAGAAGGCGCGCATGCTCGGCTACAAGACCAAGCAGGGCTACTCCGTGTTCCGCGTTCGCGTCCGCCGTGGTGGTCGCAAACGCCCCGTGCACAAGGGTATCACCTACGGTAAGCCCAAGACCAGCGGTGTGCTCGGCATGAAGCTGAACAAGAACAACCGTGCCATCGCTGAGCAGCGTCTCGGCAAGCGCTTCGGCAACATGCGTGTCCTCAACTCCTACTGGGTGAACGAGGACTCCACCTTCAAGTGGTACGAGGTGATCGCCGTGGATCCCATGTGCAAGACCATTCGTCGCGACCCCAAGATCAACTGGATCGTGAACGCCGTGCACCGCCACCGCGAGCAGCGCGGCCTCACCTCCGCTGGCCGCAAGCACCGTGGTCTCTTCCACAAGGGCCACCGCGCGTCCAAGCTGCGCCCGTCTTACCGTGCCGCCTGGCGCCGCAACAACCGTATGGTGTTCCTCCGCAAGCGTTAAACGAAACACTACGTCATAGCTCTTTTTCTCACTTTTGTTTGAGTCTTTTTTCCTTTCCTTTCATTCAAAAAAAAAAAAAAAAAGGTCACCTTGCAACGTCAACGGCAGCCGTAACGCGTTATACCCAACCGACAGCGTGTGGCACCAGGGGTACAAGGAAACGGGGATAGCCTCTTTCGTAGAAGGCACCCCCGTTACACCAACGGAGAACGAAACGGAGGTAGGTGATTAGAGCCCTGTCCATTGAACATGCTCCACCTAGCCAAATGACCATGCCTTAACGGCACGGGCCCACCTCTCTACCATTTCACCGGATCGGTGAGCATGCGTATTGTCTTGACGGTGTGCTCATGGTCATGGGCATCTGCTGACAAAACCATTTGCCGTTGATGCGGCACTCTCCTTCCTACTCGTATCGACTCATTTGCCGGTGGTAAAGAGAAAACGTCACAACGGTTGAACACAGTTGCGCAGTCCGGTAATCATGAATGCCGCCTTTACCTCCCTTTGTGTGCCGCCTCTGAGCAACGGACGCATCTCTCTCTCACCCCCCATTCATCTCTCTGCCTACTTATTTGTATGATTGCCTTCTCCGCTTGCTCCTCGCTGATTCACTTGGCTTTTCTGCGGTTCTAAATATCTAAATATCTATTGCTGTCATCTGGAAGTTTTTTTTTTGTTTCACAGCAAACTGCTGAACACTACGTTAGAACAAGTGTTCTTCTAAAGCAAATCGTAGCGTCAACCTGTCGATTGGTACTCATTTGTTTGCGTGTGCTTTTTTTCATCACCCTTTCTCCCCTTGTGTGCCACTTCTTTCTACCCAAGAATTTTCAGCCTTGCTCCCTCTCCCTTTTTTCTGAACTCAAGCTGCGTGCATCCTTTGGCGTGTAAGCAAACTGTCACAGAATGCCCGTTGAACCAGAAGTATTGCCGACTCCATCCCGGCTCCCACCGGACTATGCCATGTCCATTGTGGGCCAGGTGACGAAAATTACGTTAGTTTTTGTCATTGTGGTGTTTGGTATAATCCCTGCTCTTTGCGGCACCGTGTTCCCGCCCTTCTCGGCGCTCTGGGATATCTTCGCCACGTCTTCACCTTATGCGTGGGCCTCCATGGGTGTTGGCATTGGCATCTCTCTCTCGATCGTCGGAGCGGCGTGGGGCATTCTCACCAGCGGTGCGTCCATAAGTGGTGCAGCCATCCGTGCTCCAGAGATTCGCAGCAAAAACCTCATCTCCATCATTTTCTGTGAAGCTGTCGCTATTTACGGGGTCATTCTGTCCATCATCATGATGGGCAAGATCCAAGCAAGTGCTAGCTCCTACGGCGTAAACGGGTACGACTATGCCACAAGGGCAGGCGGGTACACACTTTTTGCGGCCGGACTTGCCGTTGGCATTGGTAACGCTGCGTGTGGTGTCTCCGTCGGTATCGTCGGTAGCAGCTGTGCGATTGCCGATGCGCACAGCAGCAGTCTCTTTGTGAAGGTGCTGGTCATCGAAATTTTCGCGTCCGCGCTCGGTATTTTCGCGGTGATTACTGGCATTCTCATGGCTCAGAAAGTGTCCATGACGTAGTTTCGTGTCGGTCGTACCTTCACCGTCGTAACAGTGTTGTATGGGTGAGGCTTGTTGAAGCTGCGCGATCATGTGAACTCATTAAAGAGGATTCGGCCTCTGTTTGTGCAGCCGTGAAGAAGTTATCGTTTTTTTTTCGTGTTCTCTTGTATTCCAGCTGTGGAACGTACTTTATCCTGACACTTTATTCTGACACTTGATCATGCTTCTGCCCGTCCATCTCGCACTTTTATTTCACGTGTCAATGACACGTACTCTTCATTAGTGAATGCATGAAAAAGAAAAAAAAACAACGAACAGAACACTTACACACTCATCTGAGGCTTCACAAACAAAGAGCAGCCTGTGGCTGCGGTGGTTCTGCACTTTTCTTCGCGCCCTCCCCCCCCCCCCACTCTTTCCCTCTCAACGGGCACTGGCTCTGTGGATATCAACGGAGCTGGGAGACTGCGATTCTTGTGGATCGTGCTCTGACTGCCTGATACGTGCACTGTGAATGCTGTGATGGATTCTTTCATGAGTGACTTTCATTCTAAAAAAAAAAAAACAAAAAAAAAAACAAGCTATCACTGTTGCCGTTGTGCGTGTCGCGGTCTTTTCTTGGGAGTTCTTTCCAGGGAATTACTTGCCGACTCACATGAACACTGAAAGCCTTCGGTTTCCTTCCCTACCCCTCTCACATTGACAATGCTCTTCACATCGCCCCTCTCTTTTCACTTGTGGCCTTTGTTCCTCGCGGTTATGCGTCTCCTCTATTTCGCCCTCGTCCCCATTAACGACAAAAGCGCTGTGGCTGACTCGTGACCTTGGTCCTTTTTGCGCAGTACCTGACCCCCAGTGCGTGGATGTCTACCCCTCAGTTGATTCTCCTGCGGTACGCAGAGCTGCTTTCCAAGGGTGCGGTGGAGCAAGCTGTCTCTTATCTTGACGAAGATGTCATCTATCACACTTGGATGGGCGTGATCGAGGGAAAGGACAATGTCATTACCTTCCTCAAGGATGATATGCGGTTTCTCCATTATCGACGTAATTTCAATCGTTGGCAGCAGGTTCAACACTCGCTGGACCCACGGTTGGGACGGCAAGCTGACGAACCTGGAGCCGTTGACGCTTCAGGGTACGACTCCCAAGGCTATGCGATGTTTGAACGCGATGGGACGATCGCTTCGCGTGCCAAGTTTGCCATGACAAAGGCGAACATAAAAGAAACTGTCGTTATTCGAAACGACCGCATCATTCTTGTGACGCTGATGAGGCAGCTCTGACACGCATGCGTGCTCACCTCACCCTGCTGTGCTTGTGAGTGGCTTGTTGCCTAGAAAGAGCTGTGCCCCCCCCCCCCCTCCGCCACACGCACACACACATGCAGTTTGTTCCATACCTGTTGCTATCTGACAATATGGTTAGCAGTTTGCGATTGAGCAACACTGCGTTCACAGAACCGAAGCGTTGCACACATTTCACATACTTCCGCTCCCCATCGGTTGCCGTTGCGTGATTAGTACATGGGGAGCACACACACACACAAAAAAAAAAAACAGACTTTCACAGCGCAGTCGTGGCTCGGCATTAATCGGCTTCATGACTCCATTCAAGGCGCCGTCTAACCACGCTGCAATCGCCTAAATTTTCTTCGCACCACTCTGCCCTCCCCCGCAACATAGTTGCTTCTGACGCTGCGATCATGGTGCACGTGCTGTACCATCCGTGATGGAGCTACTTTTTTGGCACTTGCTCGCAGCCAACCGTTTTCTATCTCCCTCTCATCTTTCTCTCCGTCTCCCTCGCGACGACAAAACAAACCTGATATTTTGTTTCCTTCGTAGCTTCCGCCTGTATCGCCTAGCTTGTATTGAATTCCCGCCTAGTAACCAAGGAGCCAAAATAGCCAGCTGTTTTTTTCTTCTTTTTTTTTCTCTGATTCTCCCACCCCCTTTTGCCTCTCTGATACGACAGACATCAAAGCCCTCTCATTGCATTTTTAGCATTCGAAAGCGAGAGTGACCCTGCTTGTGCAGCACGCTCTTCTTCGCAACTGATAATAATAGAAAAAAAAACTGACAGTCACACGTGTTTCCTCGTTCAGCCACCACACATGCGAGCTTCCACCGCCGAACGCGAGCGTCAGCTTGAGGCCGCGATCGCATTGCGCGAGAAGGAGATTGCTCAGTTGAATGAGCAAAAAGCGACGTTACAATCCCAGCTTGTCGTGGCCACCCCAGCCCTGCGTAGCGACCCGCTGTTGGCGTCCTACCCCGTTCTCGACTACGTCGGCAAAAAATCTGCCAAGTCCATCACATCCGTCCCACTGGAACAGGCAGGTAACGTTGTGACGCAGCTCGAAATGGCAAAGAAGGCCATTGATCAGCAGAACCGTATCGACACGGTTGAAGCCAAGGAACTGCGTCGCCGCGTTCGTGAGCAGGAGAAGCGCTTTCACGCACTTGACCGGCGCATGACGGCCCTTGCTGATGAGTCGGGCATAGATCCCAAGTACGCGACAGGAAAGTCGCTGGCTGACTGCTCATCTCTGCAGCAGTACCAATGTGAAATGCCGGTCGCAGAGCTTGAGGCACGAAAGCGCATTGTGCAAAAGGAGCTGCAGAGCGCACGTGTCGTGGCGGAGAAGAAAGGCAAGACGATCATTGCCCTGAAAAAACTTGTCGACCAGCGCAAGGCGGTCATTGATGAGATTGACAGCCTGTACAACAGCATTCGTGTCGTGGACCGCGACATCGCAGTCGTGGCTGACGAGATTGAGGAGCTTAGCGGTGAGCACGACGAGGCCGTGCAGCTACTGGAGGACAAGAAGAATCGTGGTACATCTGCGGCGCAGGCCTTGATTGAACAGGATGTTGGAGACCTGAAAAACGCCAGGCAAACAACAGTAAGCGAAGGCCGCATCCCTCAAGAGCGTGTTGTCAAGGCGCAGGATTACCGCCTCACAGAGCTTGAAAAGCGCCTCAAGGCGATTGACAGGGCCCTCACGGCAAATCGTCTGAAGCGTGATACCGAAAAAATCGTCGCCGCGAACTGGTCCCACGAGAGCCTTGAAGTGCCTGACGACACGGAGGAGCTGTATGATGTCGAGCGAATCATCCCCGCCCAGGAGAAGGTTCATCCCGGTATCTACAATCTTTTCCTGACCGAGAAGGAGCGCACAACGCGTACGGTGAGCGTGCTGAACATCACGACAAAAGAAAAGCAGGAGGCCATCGCAGCGCTTCTGGCACGGCAAGATCTGTTGTGCCAAGAATGCAATTTGGCAATCCAACAGCTCGATGAGCTCGCTTCTGGTGCCGCATTCGCAGAAGAGCAACAACGGAATGAGGCACTCCGTTGGGTTCGTGAGCAACGCGCCTACTACGACTCACTGTTTCAGGAGCGCCAGCAACTGCTGTATACCGAGTAAATTCGTCACCCCCCTCCATTTTACCAGGCGCGCGGTGCCAATCCAGGGCAGAATCAGACGAATGTGCACATCTGTTCCACAACAGATAGGGATCAGCGTGACGTTCGTACCCGCCCCCCCCCCCCCGCCCTGGCCGAGGTCCCGGCGAAGTTCTGAGGTCTTGCTGCTGGTATCGGCATGGAAAGCTCCAAGTCGTGAATTTCCATCGATTGCCCCGTTGCCAAAGATGAGCAAATGAAAAGTACACCGCCAAACCAGGAACAAATATACACACGCACACACACACACACACACACACACTTGTCGTCGACATGAATAACGGTACATGTGCGGTGATGGTGCGCTATGCTCACCGTTAACATTGATTCACTCTGTTCAGTTCGTGACCTTTTTTCTTGTACATGGTGTGTTCGTCTCTCTGTCTCTTTGTCTGTTTTTTTTTTTTTCAAGGTTCATTTTGTTGAGTACCTTGCCTTTTTGCGAGATGTTAGCGGTCTCGTTTTTTTTCCTTTTCTCCCAAGGCTTCCATTTTTTTTTCTGAGTGTTCTCATCATCGTATAGTCGACTTCCTGGAACAAATCATGACGTCATACAAAACGAAATAATCCTGCCATCGGGACTCCCCGAGAAGCATGTATTCGTATCACCAGGATGAGGATTTACCGTTACTGTGTGCTGTAGTTGCGCGTGCCACGCAAAACAGAACGAACAGCAGCGATCGAACACACTCAGAGTGTTCCAATTCACCCACCAAACGTGAGTGGTCTGAAGACAGGCATGCCCTTTGAGTCTATTGGTCTGTATGCGTTGCCAGGTCGCTTTCGTTGCAGATGTCTGCGCTCATCAACGCCTTACACCACAGGGCTTTCTCACTCACCACCCTTCAATGTCTCCTGAGTTGTGTTTTCTCTCTCTCTCCCCCCCCCCCTGTGCACCGCTCACTTTTCTCTCTCCTTATTCTCTCCGCGATGTGTCACGTTGGTGCTGTCAAGTAGTGATTTTCACATCTTTTTCGATCATTAGCGTCATTGGACATCTGCCCCCTTTCCCCCGCCCACATCTCATCTTGCTCTTTACCAACGATATCGGTGAACTGGTTAAACCATTGCTGTAGTCATCTAGTTCATCTGCCCGCACCCACTCTCCACAATTAAATGTCCGAGCAGATCTCTCAAGAGGCTGGCAGCGCCAACAGTGAGACGAGCGTCCGCGCTCATATCCACACTACGGCTCAAAAGGCTTCAGACTACGTCTGGAACAACCAGTATGACGAAGCCACCAAGCTCCTCAAGCCGAAGAAGGACACAAATCCGCGTTATGCCATCGAGTGGGCCAATATTGCTCTCGTGAAGACTCTCATGAGCTCCAGGAACGCCGAACGCGAGGCGCTGCTGGACCTTTACAAGGCCGCTGACACCCTCGCGACGTCATGCAAATACAGCCCGCCGATGTTTTCTGATGACGACGAGCCCGACACTGCGTCCAGCGTCTCACCCGCCTCCAACAGCTCGCCGAATGAAAAAAGCGACCGCAAGAAGGAAAAAAAGATGTTTAAGAAGGCCAAGAAAGAGGCTGCCAAGTCCGGTAAATCCTTCGACGACGCATGGAGGCTTGAGTGCGATTTGGTGTACGCGGATTGCCTGATGCTGCGTGCCATTGCGCAGCTCATGATGAATTCTTTCCTCAAGGGTGGCATCAACATGCGCAAGGCCTGGGGCTGCTACCGTGCGCTGCTGGCGGAAATTGAGAAGGACACCGATGGGCACATTCCGTATGAATTGCACATGAGCGTTAAGTTCGGTGCAGGCACGTTCTACGCCTTTCTCGCCTTGGTACCTGCAAACTTGATGAAGCTCCTCAGCATCATCGGCTTTGTGTCAGACAAGGACCTCGGTGAGCAGTACTTGACCGAAAGCTTTTACAGCGACACCATCCGCTCCCCGTTCGCCGCCCTACTGCTCTGTACACTCTACCTGTTCTTACCTACAGGCCTGGGCAACGTCGAGGTCACGCTCGCCAAGGCCAAGCGTGTCCTGGAGCGCATGAACGCGCGCTATCCGAACAACACGTACTTCCACGGCTACGCTAACTTTTACCACCGTAAGCGCGGCGAGACGGCTGAAGCGGTGAAGGAAATCACCCTGGCCGCGGAGAACGGCGAGCGTGCTGGGCTGGTTCCCCTCCTCATCAAGTATCTCCTCGCTGACACACTCTTTATGGACCAACAATGGAAGGCAGCGCTTGATGGGTACACCAAGCTGTTGGATTACCTTGAGAAATCGAAGGAGAAGTTTGCGTACAATGGCCAGGTCGTCCTTTCCGCGGCCGCCTGCTACGTCATGCTCGGCGATGAGAAGAAGGCTATGGAGTACATCAAAAAGGTCGGCTCCATGTACAACCAAAAGTCGAAGAATGACGCCAACGCACCCAAGTTTTCGTCCCGCGTCATTGCGAACCCCCGTCTGCTTCCACTCTCTGCCGTGTACATGCTGTACATCAACCGTGACCTGGCTCACATGAATAAACAGCAAGGCGCGCGCGTTTTGGAGGAACTCGAGCGCATTACCAAGGGAAAGGACCTCTCTGGCCCGGAGGCTGAAAACATGTTGAACTTGTTCACAGGCGTGATCCAGAAGGGCTGTGGCAACACAGATGAGGCCTTTGAGTACATGGACAAGATTTTTGCAAACGAAAAAACAATCCCGCAAGATTCCATGATCCTGCCGTTCACTTACTATGAAACGGGAGAAATGGAGTTCCGCCGCGGCAACTACGCCAAAGCAAAAGCATTGTTTGACAAGGGCAGCAAAATCAAAGGTGATGGCAATGAGACACTGGCCAACCGTTTCTCAATTGCACAGAAGCAGTTGAAGAAGACCATGGAGGCGCAGAGCTAAACTGAGCCCCCCCCCCCCCCCCCAATCCGTCCTGACCTCGTCTTCCATCGCTGGTCGGCCCAACACACTCTTTGTTTCGAGCGTACCCATCACAACGCGACGCGCTTGAGACACCACCCACTTTATCGAATGAATAGAGACACTGTTGGCTTGGTCATCACCACGTTGCCGGTCCAGCTCTCTTTCTCTGCGTGTCTCATAATAAAGGCGAAGGGGAAAAGGCTTGCCCGGAATTTTTGTCCGTGCGCTTTGCCTGTGGTTCGCGAGCCTAGTGCGTCAGGCGACAACACCTCGTTGCACTTTCAACGTGAGTACTTCATTGTTTGGGATGAAGAGGGCTTTTTTTTTCTGTACTGTAGAGGAGCTCTGAAATTGTTCGATTTTTTTCCTGTTCTTCCATTCGCTTGACTCTCTCTCTCTCTCTCATCTGCAGCACTTACTGCCATTGCGCAGCGGTTGCCTTCCACATACAATGGTCTTTCTTACTGTTTTAACCGTTTGTTGTGCGTACTGTGCTTTTTTTCTGCCTTTTTTTTTTCTCATCGTGGTTTTGCTCTAATTGACCTTTGCGGTCAACTGTGTAGCCCGTGGAGTTTGATTCAAAGCTGCAATTCTCTTGTTTTTTTTTTGTTTTCTTGCCGTGGGAGACTGTTATTTTCGAACAGATACGCACCTTCAACTGAGAAAAAAAGGACGAAAGGGCGTTTCCTCCCATTTTAACTATCTTTGTTTGCACTTTTCTTTTATCGCTTTCGTTTTCTCTTTCGTTTTCTCTTTCTCTTTCTCTTTTTTTTTTTTTGCCATTTGTTCTCTCGTGCGTGCAACGGAAAAAGTACTCGTGTCGTTTCTTATTCTCGAAGATAAGGGAAAACAGGTAAATAGATTCGTCTGTTGAACTTGTATCACTGATGAATGGCTCGTGCATCGCATCAACGCCAGCGGTTACCGTACCTGATGAGTAGAGAAGGAGGAGGTTTCCTTGCCTGAGAGTGTACCCAGGCTCGCATTCCACCCCGCTACTTTGTTCTTCATGTTTCCGCCCTCTTTTATCTTCGTTGTTCTTGTTGTTGTTTCCCCATCACCATGAAGTTGATGTGGATGCTAAACTTGCTTGATTCGTTTTTCTGTAGAAGTCGTAATGTGAATGCTTTAATTATCACATGCATGTAGGATCCACGTCGCCTTGGTGGACCCTTCAGCGTGTCAGACCGACTGTCAATTCGTATGCTCAATCAACGTGTGTTGCGAAGGAGGACCACTGCAATGAAGTCGTGTGTGCCGCGCTGTATATTTTTTTTCCCATATCTCACGCAGTCACCACGCACACGCCAGCAACAACAACAAAAAAAAATGTGCCACATTGTTAGCAGACTCACGCGTAAAATAACAAAAACACTAGCAGCAAGAGGATATGGGGACACTGAAAAAAGACAGTAAAACGCCACACAAAGTAAACCAAACCAACAGTCATTCAGCTCGTGTTGTCTCACTGACGCAAAGGTCTACTCTCACTGTGTGTCACACACACACACACACACGTTTCTACACGAACTGTAAATCTTCTAAGAGGGCTCCTTCTCTTTTGTATTCCCCTTTCTTGTATTTTTGTGACACACCCATTGTGCGCTCCCGCTTGGTGACCGTTGAAAACATCACATAATCGTGGCTGTGGACAATACGTGTATCGAGCCCATTTCATTATATGGAGCGCCAAGCCCTCGACCAAGAGGCAACAGCGTTCACACTACCCAAAATACATCAAAAATAAATAAGCAAAGGAAATAGTACAGAGTAGCTAACAGGTGAAGGAGACAGAAAGGTGGAGTCTGCCGTCGCCGAGGTGCGTTCTGCGGTACTGCCCGGTCTCTTTTTGTGGGTGCGCCAACAGGTGGCATCGTACAGCAAGTATGTTTGCGCCTGGCCGCTCCGTCCTCGACGGCTCTTTGCGAGTGTTCTGCTCGCGCCTCTCCGAGTGCGGTGACACAGCTTCCCCCCCCCCCCCCTTCCCTCTCTCTTTCATTCTCGCCCCCGCATATGCTCACAGATATACATCGATCCAGTACTTCGTCTGATACTCCAGTACTCCTGGTTGTTTTTGTTTTTGTTTGGTGCGCTCGTCCCCAGTGTATCAGTAAGTGCACCCATCTTCTGCTCCTTCCTCTACCTCACCTCTCCCTTTTCCTTTCACCGTTCACTGTCGATCTGCGTGCAGTGTAAAAGTGCCCAATCCTCTCAGGCCAGCGTGTTTTCTTACCTGTCTTTCGGATATACTGCTCGTGGGCTTTTGTTTGTGTTGTTTATCAGATATCCAGCCATCGTGTCGTAGAACACTCTACTCTAGACCACCTGTTGCTCTCTCTCTTTCTCTGTGTGCACTCCATCGTTCAGCAAGGCAAACCTGCCAAACCCAACAAAAGCCCTGAACCCAGTTCTCCTCCAAACGGCCATGTCGCAACAAGCAAACGATCAGGGCGATGCCAACCAATACTACTACTATTACGACGCGAATGCTGATGGGTCCACTGGCGGAGCCAACTACTACGTTGACGAGAACGGGGAGGCCTACACCGATGGTGCCACAAATGCTGCCACAACGGACACGAATGGTGCGTACGATCCGAACACCTATGACCCGGGGACTTATGACGGTACCTCTGGAGTGCCCTCGGCCGGAGCCAAACCAAACGTCGAAGGTGACCAGTACTACTACAACGCGACTGACCCAAACCAGTCCAATCAGACACAGGGCTACTATTACCAGGGGGAGGATGGCACCTACTACTACTACGAAGACCCGGCGCAGGAGTTGCTGAATGAACTGCAAGACAACACCCAGGCACCCACCGCTACCACGCAACAGAATCTTGCAAGATCGTATGAGTATGACAGCTGGGAGCCTCAGAATTATGGCTGGTTTGCCAACGTCGTCACCGACACTTTCTTCAGCAAGCCCTTTCGAGTATACCTAACTGTGCTGCTTTACTGCTCCGCCGTTTTTGTTGCGGCGCTTGGATTGAACTACACGTTTGCGCTGTTGTTTCGGCTTTTTTCCCCACCTGACCCAGTGCGCAACAAAGACCTGCAAGCATTTGGGTACCTCAGTATGTTCTTTTACCTTAGTTTTGTCATTGTATCTGTGTTTTGTGCTATCATGGACATGACTCGGAACCTGTGGTGGCAAAAACGTGGGGACACTGTCTTCTGGGGAATGTGCCAGAAGTATTTCTCAAAGCAAAAGCCCCCATACCTCGTTTACTTGCTGATTATTCTGGTGACTGTTTTCCTGCCACTGCTGTGGGGTATCATTGAGGCTGGCATCAATAAACAGTCGTTGCTGTACGTAGCTCAGCGGTACGCCAATGTGGCTGTTCTGGCCGTGACGTTTGGTGTTCTGATTTGCTATCTGTGGTTTTATTGGAAGGCGCTCGTGTACAAACGCTCCGCTGTGGTAAAACGTGCGCAGCGGGACGAGTTTGCACTGCGCACCAAAGCGTACAAAAGTCACCGCGAGAAAATGTCCAAAACGCACTGGTACCACGCGGCGACTGTTCTCGAAGAGTTTGGCGTTGATGGCAACACACTTCGCTTAAACGCAATCGTCTTCACGGTCGGCTGCGTTCCGCTGTTTGCACTGCTGGCTGCTCAGACATTGACGACGTTTACAGGGACCCCGACGGTCACTTGGGGCGCTGTTAGCTCCATAGCACTCATCGTCATTTACATTTTGGCGTGGATGACACTGCTTCACCGCAAGGGCCAGTGGGCGGTGTACTGCTCATTTGTAATGATTGTTGTCCTTCTGGTCCTCGGCATCGTGGGCGGCGCTATAGGTGGTAAGCCGGAAGTCATTGGCGTTGTTGTCGTTCTTTTCGTTGCCTGTCAAGGCATGATCACCCGAAAGCGGAAACACGCACTGACCAAGACGGAGATTTCCGCAATTCTGAAGGTGCCCCTTAACAGAGATGCTGGCATGCAACAGGGCAGCGATGAAAAAGATGGCCACCGCAAACGACGCGTCGACAGCTACCTGTTTTGCTGCCGCGACACGCTGCTCCACTACATGTGCTGTGACGTGAAGGCGCGGTGCGGCTACCGTCATCCTGACGTCGTCAAAGCAGAACGTGCACTGTCCATCAAGCGCATTGCACTGCGGACAGATCAAAAGGCGCTGCTGGTGTGGTGGGTCGTTGTCATGTTTGCCGTTGCGTTTTCTATTGCCCTGGGCAATGGCGTGAAGTACGTTTTCGTGGAACCAATTGCTGTGACACCCAACACCCCTGTCACTGGGGCAGTGGAGGCGTCCGAGTTGTGTAAGCTCCGCTTCAATACGAATGGTTCCGCAACACTTGGAATGTACGATTTGGCAATGCTGAGTGCGTTGTCGTACACATGGGGATCTCTCGGCGACGCCGACTTTGCAACCTGGTTTGCGCACACGCCCACGCTCATTCGCAGGTACCCTCAACGGTTGCCACCAACTCTGAACTATGCCACAGATGGCATTAACATCCGTTTCTCGGACTACGTGGACCTTTCCAGCGGATTTCACTTTATCACGTTGAATAGCAACAACCGCGGATTATCTGTTTTTCGCAACTTGGATGAATGGGGCGAGTCAATTACACTACAAATCGCCGGCGCGATCTCACCGCTTATCAACATTTGGTCTGAACAGTCACGTGCGGAGTTTGTGCAAAAGGGCGCGTTCTTGAAGAATTGGTTCCCCAACTCGACTGCTCTTAACGATGTGCGCAAGTATGTCAACGACTTGGAGGAATCTGGTGTCTCCAAAGCCCACATCCTCTTCGTTGGTGATCAGTTCAACGGTGGCTACGCAAAAATCCTGGCATCACAGCACAACATTTCGTTTGTTGCCTTCAACGCGCCAGGTACAAAGTACAAAATTCCCTTTTTAGCCGACGGAACACAGCTTTCGGGAACGCGTAGCCTTTGGTCCTACGTTGACTCTGTGGAAGACAGTGCCAACACGTTCTTTATGCCGTGCAACAGCAGCATTTCAGCGAACCTTTGCGGGCGTATAAGCACAACGCTTGACTACCTTTTAGATTCCTGTGGCGATCCGTACGGCAGAACGTACACCGCTATTTAGACATTTTTGTTGTTATTCCAACCGGTGGAACCCTGCTGAGTTGTCTGTGTTTCACCCCCCCCTTTTCTTTCTTGTTGCTTTTACACCTGATCCTGTACAATTGTCCTTTTTCTCTTGCTTTTCTAGAAAAGAACACTAGAGCCGTTCACCGTTTGTTTGGCCTTTGCCATTTTTTTTTTCGTGTTCACTTGACAGCGCGTGGAGGGCTGACCACGCGCTCACACGCATTTCAGATAAAGGCACAGAAATGTGCATCTCCACCACCACCACACACTCTGACTTCACCGCGTCGCGTGGTGCATGTGTCGCTCTGCTTTTATCACGTAAGGGCACTCCACATCTCTTGCAGAGAAAAAAAAGTCGCCGCAGCATATGTGGCCCCCTCGTGATCTTGCCGCTGCAGGCGTGGTTTGCTTTGGTTTGCTTTGGGTCTTCATGTTAACCCAGTAGGTCTTTCACCTCGGCCTTGTGTTTCCTTGGATCTGAGAAAAAACCCGCATTTTCGGGCTGTTCATCCCCTCCCCCCCCCCCCTTCCCCGAATCTCTTCTGATGCTAAATCCTAAATGGTGCCGCACCGGGGTATGTGTGGGCTTCCCTCAGTGACACGATTGTAGCCGCCCACTCACCCTCTTTTCCTCCGCTTCGCTTTCTCGTTTTCTAGTTCGTTAAGCTCGAAAAATGTTCCGTCGTTCCTACGTTTGTGCCATGCAACGCACGGCTGCTGCGTACGCTAATGCCGCCGCTGCCAAGGCTGCCGCGAATCCCTCCGCTGCTAAGGCTGGCGCTGCTGCTGCTGCGCCGGCCAAGGGTCCCCAGATGACCAATGCTCGCGGTGCCGCTGGTCCGGCCGAGGACTCTATTGTGGACAAGGCGCTGCTTCTCACAGCAGTGGCTGGTGTGGTGTGGTGGTGGACTTGCGTCCCCGGTCCTCACAACCAGCATTAAAGGGCTGTGTGCATTAAGACAAGGAAAAAAAAAAAAGATCACCGATGAGGCTAGCTCGTGTGCAGTTTACGGTGCTCGTGTGACGACATCGCACTGTCACTACAAGCATGCTCACCACTTGTCCGGTAAGGTGTACACATAGTTTCACTGTAGGAATCCACTAGTCATTTTGTTTAGGCACACAGAAAGTTGGCAAAGCCACACAAACAAGCACAAACAATACCAACAAACAAACAACACTAAAAAAGACTCTCATCCCAGCGGTGAGTCCACTTTCTTGTTGCAACAGGCGAAGCTGGGAACATGGATACACCACGAGCAGGAAAAAAAACGATAGCGATGTACCGTTTTAGCGCTGGGGCAAATACTCCCTTTCGTGTTTCGAACATTGTCTGGCTTGTCACTGGGTCGATATCTACAATCTCTATCGTTCTTCAACCCCGGTCGCTCAGACCGTCAACGGTGACGCGCGAGATCAGAGCCTGAAAGCGCACAACGGACTCCACTCTTTTAATGTTTTGTGGGTGTGTGCGCGTGCGCACGTGAGCGCTGTGATGCACAACTACAAAAAGGTGATGATCCTGTGAATTTCGTTTTCTTCTCTGTCTCGTCTTGTCACGTGTACTCACACGCACCCACTTGCCTGTCGTGAGCCCACTCTGTCATCGCGCCTCCAATATACCACTTTTTCCATTGCTCTTCAATATCTCACATACTCTACTCTCCACGACTATCTGTTGCCTTTGTGTGTTACCACCGTTATGGGTCCTTTTTTTTTTTTTTTTACACACACACACACACACACGTTCTTTAAATGACCCGTCTCCCGACTGTAACAAACATGTTAAGGCAGTAATCACGAATCGCAGCTGCCATAATCAATACGAGAACATAGAATTAAAAACGCTACAGAAAAGCGGAAACGCGCTGCACGCACCCCCCCCCCTCGACGTCACACCACATAGCTTCTTCCAATATCAAAGTGGGGCGCCCTACATAGAGAGAGAGACGCAAAACACACACTCCATACAAGGCCTGTTGCATTCACGACAGCACTTGGTCACGTCAGTCCGCGACCACTCTTCCGCTATTCTCGCAAACGAACGTCAGCGCCTTGTAGAGCAATCGTAGGTGCATTGCCATTTCATCATTGCAAGTCTTTTCAGAAGCCGTGGACCAGGCGAGAGGAGACAGGAAACAGCAGGTCTAGCGTTTTCGAATCACAAGTGTAGCGATTTTGGTGTCACTATTCAGCGCGTCATCCCACCAATTATAGAGGTGCGCATACGAATCAAGTTTCAGCAGAGCTCACTTTTGCTCCCGTTTGCTCTGTTGTTGTTTTTTGTTTTCTGTTTTTTTTTTGTCTGGAAGGCGTCCGCCGCTATTTCACACCTGACTGGCATCTCGCAAGCGTCCAGTATCTGTGTTCTGCATCTTGAGAATTCCACGCTCAGCAACGGCATCCAGTTTGTGTGTGCCTGAGATCAATGACCGACCGCGGGAACGCAGCCACGAGGCCTGTGAAGAGTGTACAGAAGTCGCCTTCTCCAGTGGCACCTGGGCTGGGCTACGCGTCGTGTGTGTTTCCACGCACGACGTCCCGCTCCTCTAGTAACGCTCTTTCTGCGTCCCCGGTGGCACAGACACCTCCATACGATGCGGGGTACCGCTCCCCGCTGGCAGGTCGTGGGTTCACCAGCCCGCCCGCCTGTGGTGTTGCTAACGCAGGCTTCGCACCCGCACACCAGTACGCACCGCCTCCTCCGATGCCACACCAACGACGGGCAAACATATTTGACGAAGATGCGAATCTGGAGGCCACGTTTTTGCCTACGCAAAACCCAAACCGTTCCATTCCAGCATCGCTTTCCCCCAATGTGGAGGACCGATATCCGCCGCTGGGCTGCTACCGTCCTGTGTCTGCCACGCGACCAAAGACAGTGTCACAAAAACGTTCAACGCCTGGGCAAAGCAACACCGTCTCCTCGCGTGACCCCCGCACACTTCAGCGCGCAGCCTCATCGGTGGCACCAGGGTTTCACCCTAAACCGGAGAAAGTCATTCTTTCAGACCGCTGCGGCGCACTGGTGTGTGACCGGGACCCCTCGTCTGGTGCGGTTTTAGCCCAGTACCAATGTGGCGCCCAACTTGGGAAAGGCGGTTTTGCCAATGTGTTCGAGTTCATTGACTTGAGCACACGTGTCGTTTACGCCTGTAAGGTTATTGACCGCTCCAAATTGACACGTCACTCGGAGTCTGGGGTGATGGAGGAGGTGGATATACATTCACGCATGAATCACCCGAACGTTGTTCGTCTGGTGAAGTTTTTTAACGATGACCACTACTTTTATATTCTACTCGAGCGCTGTTCCACGAAAAACCTGATGGACATCTCCAACGCACGCGGCGCTTTCGGGAACAGCGAGATACAGCACGTGATACGGCAGCTGTGCAGTGCAGTCGAGTACGTGCACAAGTGTGGCGTCATTCATAGAGATATCAAATTGGGCAACATCATGCTAGACTTTGACGGCAACGTGAAACTGGGCGACTTTGGATTTGCAGGCTGGCTTGGTCCCAACGAGCGCAAGTCGCGGATGTGCGGCACACCGAACTACATGGCTCCAGAAGTTTTGCTTTGCAGTGAGACACGCCAGGGGTACGATTTCGCAGCAGACATGTGGAGCTTGGGGGTCGTCCTTTTCATTTTGACTTGTGGCTATCCCCCCTTCCAGTCCAAGGATATTCCGTCGACGTACGAGCGCATCAAGCGCGCTGACTACACGTTCCCAAGTAGCGGCAGCACGGCTTCGTGTTCGAGCCCTACACGCGGGTGGCGTCAGATTATCGTTGGTCTTTTGCAACGTGACCCATCGCAACGCCTCACGATGGCACAACTCACTGCATTTCCGCTTCTACGCGCAAGCGAACCGGCGCAATCGGCACCGCGGAGTTTGGTGCCTTCGCACGAGGAGCGAAGCCGCGGCTCTTTCACCGGCAGAGCAGAGGAGCACATGGTTTCTCCCATTGCAACTTCAGGATCACCGTGCGCGTGGGGCAATGGCGACGCGGGCGGTGCGTCGCGACTGGTGCCGTCACGACACGCTGGTGACTATGTTTTCGACGCGTGCCTCCCATCGTACCGTGAGCGATCGCCATTGTGTGCACCATTCACGACAATTAGCCCGCAAGTGTACTCTGAGCGTGCAGACGTCCGTGGTCACCAGCGCGCGATGGCTGTTGCCGCTGTCCGACCCAGACCAATCGTGCCGTGCCATCCATCGCCGCCACCTCCCCCGCCTGAAGCGGTCATGCACGCGTCTGTGTATTTTAGCAAATACGGGCACGGTTTTTTGATTGGGTCACGCGGCCGCGATGTGCCAGTCGTGCTGCTGAATGATCGTTCAAAGCTAGTCTACGACTACACACAGGATGTTGTGGTGTATTATGCGCGGATTCAAACGGTTCAAGAACAGGGCGTGAAGACTTACTGTGACGATCCACACGTCTTTGTCAATGCGCGAGAGAAACTGGGCCGCAACACCCGCCCCACTGAAGCCTGTGATGACGCGATTCTGTCAGCTGCAAGCAAAAAGTACGCAATCACACTGTTTCTGCTGCCTTACCTTCGCCGACCAACCGTGGACATCCAGATCCCTTGCCGTTCATCGACGCTGCCTGTGGGCTTGACCGACCCGGCGGGCTCCCATGGATTATTTACCGGCGGCTCCGCACTGAATGAGCAACGTGCACCTGTCTACGTGAAAGACGTGCACATGTCCAGCCTGTCTGATTTCACGGACCGGTACCCTGACGCTCAGGTGGATCTCATGGCGGTACGCTTATCAAACGACTCGTACCAAATTTCTGTGCGTTGCCTCGCCTCTTGCCCCAGCAGCTTGATGCCCATGCCGGAGAATTGTGCCATTGAACGCAACGGTGCGTGGACAATGGACTTGCTGTTGTACGGAAATGGCCATGCTCTGCTCGGCATAGAGACGGAGCACATGCGGATCCATTTGTCGTTCACAGATTTTGCTGCGAGTGCTGATGCGACGTGCGGCGGGCGCGTGTTCACGGCATCTGGCCAATCTTCGTCGAGCTCGCGAATTGAGCTACCTGGCGAGCTTCTCGAAACGCTCGCGGCCGTGCTCCGAAAGGTGCATGGTCCGAGTGATGCAATCCTGGCCGCCTCGTAACAACAAACCCACCATGAGTCGCTTACCCCAGCTTCGGCGTTCACCACCACCAGCTGCTGGAAACAGCTATCAAAAGACAGAAAGAAGGAGAGTCGGTCATTCATCCACTTTCCTCTTCCGCTGGTTTTGTCCGGTTGACTGTCATTGTATGTGCCTCCTGGAGTGCGTGCGATTCGTTTCTTTTGTGTATTCTTCAATTCTCCCTAGTTTTCATTTCCTTGTGCTACGTGTGTGTGGCATTGTGCCCCGAGCGGCACTCATAGATTCGCTTCCCACGTTTCCCCTCCCTCACTCACATGCGTTCCTCTGGGAGGGTGCAAAACTGACAGCAGAACGTAAGTGGCAGCAGAAACAGAACCAGAACCCCGACACTGAGTCATACAGTTTTTTTTTTCATCATTCCACACAAAAACAAACACACACACACAAAGAAAAAAAGAGAGTACCCATGGAAAGCAAAAACAAGAACAACAAAAAAACTCACGCAATTGTCGACGACGCTATTCAGCGAATTTGACGCAATGCTGTGATTCTTATAAAGCCACTTACATGCAGTGGCTTTCCCCCTTTTTTTTTAATGCTATCCCTCACACTTGGAGTGATGCGTTGAGTGGAACTTGGGACGTGTCGAACCATGCGGTCCGTCCCGCCGCGTGTCGCACCCAGCTTATTCACCAGGTGGTAATTGGGTGGCAGAAAGACGGACAGACTAGAGTGCATTCGAACACGGCTCACGCCTAAAGTCGCCCACTCTGAGAACAATGGCGACACGAAGAGTTGATGATACACCGCAAACTCTGCTCCTCTCTTCATTCTCCTTCTTTTTGTTATTGTTTTCTCTTTTTTTTTTTCACCATTTCCACCTCTTCTCAACAACAACAGAGTAAGCTCATGCATTTTGCAACGTTCAATAGCAAGCCGCCATCGGCTGCTCTCGGAGTCGTTACAGGGTACTTGGACGGGACTGATCGTGTACTGGTGGCGTTCAATTGCCTGACACGCATCGTCATCTTTGAACAGACCCCTGCGACGGGTGAGCTTGTGTTTCTCAATGACATTCCGCTGTATTGCTCTCTGAAATACATGAAGGTGGTTCCCATTGTCGACAACGCCGCACCTCGTCGGACAGTCCGTCACCTTCTTTTTCTTCTTTCCATGAAACAAGAGATTGTGCTCGCCACCCTGGATCATCCGCAACGGAGAAACGACGGAACGGTCAACGACCACGGTGAGGGAACAGGCAACGCGCTTCATTTGGTCACTCTCTACCACAGCGGATTCACCGACTGCAGCCATCAGTTCAACCCTGGTGAGGTGAATCTGGCATGCGCAACAGATGATCACAGCCCTCTGCCACTTGTGGCGTTTAGTGTCAATCGGGGTGACATTTACTTCCTCGACGTTTTCGCTGCCCTAGCCACTCGTGACAGCTCTTCTCTGGATTCGCGGAAAAGGAAGAAAACTCAAACAGATTGGCTGCGCGGTTTGTTTCCCGCGTCGGTCGTAAGCGCCGCTGAAGCTCGCAGTTCTGTCCCTCCCGTGTCGCGAACATCTTTTGATTTTACTGAGTACGACGTCAAGGACATTGCGTTCGAAGCAATGACTGCCAGCCATCGTGACAATGCCTTGAAAGGGTTTTCGAGCAGTGGCCCACCTGTCGGTGACAGTGGTAATATGTCGACACTTCTAGAATCTGCCTCCGCCTCCGCTGACACCGGCACCCATACCAGTCTAGTGCACGGGACCTCGGTGAACCCAGCTATGCAAGGGCACGCCTCTGCGGCTGCAATCGCGTTGTTTGTGCTCTTTGCCGATCGTCATGGAAGGTGCCACGTTTCGCAGTACATGTATTCGACCGCCGTCACGATATCTGTTCCGTCGTCTTCTGCCACCATGTTCCCGTTTTCACGAGACGTTTTGTGTGATGCGAGTGCGCGCGCCGTGCGTAAAGGGACTTTGCAAACCAATGTGGACCCTTCTGCGACGTGTCTCTGCGTGACGGTGAGTGGTCTCTTCATTCTGGGCAATCACCTAGTCACGTACATTGCGTTGCGCCCCAACCGAAGACGACCTGTCACATGCGAACTTCCACCGTCGCCTAGTGGCACTGCCGTGCTGGCATGCGCGTGCAGCTGTGCTGGTAGCATCACTGACGCTCCCACTCTCACCGGCTCCGCGGTGAGCAGCTCAACTGTGCCATCGGCGCTCCGTGAGGATGCACTCATGGTCTGTTTCAGCGATGGTGTTTGCGCGCGCATTAGTGTGAATGTGGCAACGGAAACGGCTACCCCCTCTGTGTCGACGACAGCGACGGCTGTGGCACCTGCAACGACTGACAGTTTCGGAGCAGACGTCAGCAATCTCAGCAGCGGTCTCCATGCACCGCGTCTCAACATTCAATTCTTCCTTCACGTACTGCCAACATCCCCCACATCTATGGCCATTGTCACTGCCCGCTTCTGGGTTGTGGCCTCACAATTCGGTGACAGCCTTCTCCTCGATCTCCACACCGGTGCGACAGCTGTTGTTCTAAAAAACTGTGGCCCGATCCTGGGCATGGAGGTCGTTCGTGACGGACCTCGTACCAGCGTGGTCGCAAGCACAGGCGTCAACGGCAACGGTGGCGTCAGCCTTGTTCGGTCTGCTGCGACATTTAGGGAGGAGGCGGTGTTGGAGCTACCTAGTCATGTCGTGTCTGTGCACACAAGCCATCACTTGATTGCCCTTACCATGCGAGACAGCGGACCTCGTTTCTTTTTTGCAGTGGATGCCACGAGTGCCTCCATCCGAAATGTGACCTCCCGTATGCCCCCAGCGCTTCTGGGAAATCGCAATGGTATTCTTGACATGAGCAGTCACACCATCGAGGGGAGCAGTACCATCGTTTATGCCATTGCCACGCGCCATGGTCTCTTTGCTCTAGAGGCAGATACACCAGGAACTGCTGATGGCGCTGCAAGTGGTGTTTCCATAAAGATGACAGCGACATCACCCTTTTCACACGAGGCACTGTTTGCTTCGATCTGCGATCGCATGTGTGCCGTGGCTGGTGATAAGCCGCGCATTCACCTCTACAGAAATACCTCACAGTCTGTCGCCACAGTGGATGTACCATTGGCGGTCAGTCGTTTATCTGCCTTGCACCTGGCAACAGACGAGTTGTTGTTGTACGGAGATTGGATCCAGGAGTCAGTGCACATACTCAGACTTTCGCGACAAGGGGATGGCGGTGTCCTTTCCTCCTTCTCTGTACGCATGCCATCGGTACCGCGCAGTCTATGTGTGCTTGGGGGACGCATTTTCGCTGGTCTCTTGCGTGGCCAGGTGGTAGAAGTGTCGGCGGAGACCGGTGTCATTCTTCAACAAGCTGTCATTTCAGACCTCCCTGTGGAGCTGTGCCCGCTGCCCGGACACACAGATTCGTTGCTGTGCCGCGGTCCTGTTCCTCTTTTATTACTTGTCAAGGACAGCTTTCAAGTCACTGGTCTGAGCACTACGGCTGCCACATCTTGCTCAACGATGGCACTTTCACCGTGTTCATCAAGACGCAAGAATCAAACGTTGCATAGTAGCCCCGGCACACGCCGACGCCTCCCGCTAAGCAGAGCTGGTGGTGGTGGTGTTGGCGGCGGTGGCGCGGTTGGGCGTGCTCCACCGTCAGGAGGAGGAGGAGGGCAGCACTCTCACAGCCACAGCATGCCAGGGGACAATGACCTATCTCATGCAGGCGACGAAGAGGACAACGACTTGGAGCGCAATGTAGACGCTGGAGGGACGGAGACCACAACAGTGGTTATCTGGAGCCAAGAGGAGAATGAGCTTCTTCTTGGCTCAGTTAAGCAAACGCAAAAGTTGAATCAAACGTTTCTGGGCCTTGGTGGAACAGTGACACACATCGCTGACTTTCCTCAATGGGAAGTGTTTGCCGTATCTGTGCGACGCCCCGAGAAGGATGAGGTGGTACTTGTGCCTCACAGCTTCGTGTCCAATTCAGGTTTGATCGCGTCACCCCTTGTCACGCCGTCTGCAGAGGATTCGCTGCTTGAAAATGAACGCTGTGTCTTTTTTGAGCCACTGCGTCTGTCCGTGGGTGATGGGCATGGTAATGCTGTGACAACAAACCTCACACCGCAATCTACCGCGCCGTCGGATGACCCGGCGATATCGCTCTTAGTGGGCTCGACGTTCGCGTTCCCTGATGAGCAGCGGGCTCGCTCCAGCCGTATTGCGTGGTTCCGTTGCACATCGCTGTGTGGTACGACCGCCGCATCGACCAGCAGTAGTGCCGCACCCATCGGATTGCAGCTTGTTGGCGAGAAGGACATCAGTGGCGCGCTGCAGTGCTGCTGCGTCGTGCCCAACTACCCGGGCCGCATCGCACTCGGCGTGAGTGGGTGCATCTTGACTTTTCACTGGAGCAGCGTAGATGGGACTTTTATCGCCGAAGAGCGCTGCCATGTTGGTCTCAGCCTGACTAAATTGGTACCTCTACCGTCTCCAGTAATGCCTTGGGCCGTGTCGTCCGCCGTGTCATTGCCTGCGTCGCTCGTTGCGCTCGACGCGCGTCACAGCGCCACATATGTTCATGTTGACCCTGTACAAGGCAGCATCAAGGTTGTTGGACGCGATGCAAAAGTCCGCGGGGTCGTGGATGGCACCTGGATCACCTCGACGGCGGAGGGTCACGCAGCTGTCGCGAGTGACAGCACTGGGCACAATAGCCGGGGTGGGCTTTGTATGGCGGATGATAGCCTCAACTTTTTTTATGTTGAGTATCGTCAAGTGGAGCGCAGCCGTGGAGACCGTGCCGCAGAGGGAGACGGACAAGACAACGACGCAACGGCTGCCCCGCCGGCGCGAGCGTGTGTTGTGACAGCCGCGCAAGCGCACATTGGCGACCTCATTACGTGTCTTTGTCCAGGGAGCTTTGCACCATCCATCATGTCCGGCAGCGCGCTGGCCCCGTCCACACTTGTCAAGGGCATCGTCGGCGACCAAATGGTGTACGGTACGGCTCACGGCGGCTTCGGCACAATCGCTCCTCTCAGTGATGTGACGTACCTGTTTCTACGGTCACTCGAGGCGGCGTTGCGGCGCACTGAAAGCACCAGTCCAACCGGCTTCCAGCACTCTATGTTTCGAGATATTCTTGTCACTGGTCAAGAACGTGGCGTCAGTCGCAACGCGTCCTTCGAGGTTCCTCTGCTCCAGAAGATCACCGAGACAAAACGGCGTGAGGAGGCAGCGCGCGGCTGTGTAGATGGTGGCTACGCTGAAAATTTCCTAAATTTGACGCCGGCCGTCCAAAACAAAGTCCTGCGAGTGGCGGAGGTGTATCTTCTAGGATGGAGCCGACCCCTCCTCGCTAAGGAGCCAACCTCACACAGTATTCCCATTTGTTGGGATCAGGTGGACAGTGATACACTTCCGTCCGACATGCCCTTCCCCGACGGGAGTCGTGTCGTGCCACCAGCACCCGTAGATGAGCTCCTCAGCGAGGCGTGCAACAGCTTGTTGGCCGGCGATGATCTTCCGTTGCTTCCGTTGACAATTCCAGACGTGTGCGCGTTTCTACGGGCCCTTCAGTGGGTTCACTAGGTCACCCATCGCGCCACCGGCAGAACGCACGCCGCCCCCTTCCCCCTTTTTTTTTTGCGTTGTCTGGGGTTGCAGTTGGCGGTGGGAAGCGGAAAGGGCATCGTAGCACAAGGCGTGATATGCGGTTCAAGGCCATGTGCTACAACATCATGCAAGTGGTGCGCTATACAGTGTCGGCGGGCAACGCGTGAGGGTGGCTTCTGCTTCGCCCTTCCACCGCCCCGATTTTCTTTTCTTTCGCTAAGTGTGCTTTTACGGCGCATCGTGTAACGCGCGTTTTAACCTATTGAACTAACGCTGAGCGACGGTATATGTGCCTGTGCAGAGAGTCACGAGACCAACGGGCAACACACACACACACAAAATGTAACAATAACCACAAGCAAATAACAGGTTAGGAAACGCCTCGTGTAAACTCCAGAAACCCCCAACGCAGAAATGGATATTATAGAGGAAACAATGTGGCGAAGACAGGTCGACCCCATTTTTGTGTGTGCTGCCACAACTACCACTATATATTTTGCTACCACTAGTCACCCCATGGATCCATTTCTCACACCAGGCGTGAATGTTCACGTAACATGCGTTTTTTTTTCGTTTGTGTCTACTCATTTCTCACATCGTGAACATGGTATCATCGAACCTCCCGGCTGCGGCTGGACCGACAACACGTTACTTCTTTCTCGCTCCTATCGCCGTCTCTATCAAACAAACACAAATATCTTCTCTTGTTATATTTATTTATTTAAATGTTATGCACAATTAGTTAACGCACCTCATTTATTTGTTCACACACTGAACCATGAAATACCTGGCGGCTTACGCTCTGGTGTCCCTCTCGGGCAAGACCCCGTCCAAGGCGGATGTCGAGGCTGTCCTCAAGGCTGCTGGCGTGGCTGTGGACGGCGCTCGCGTGAGTGCCCTTTTTGCGGAAGTCGAGGGCAAGAACTTCGATGAGCTTTGCGCTGAAGGCAAGTCCAAGCTTGTCGGCTCTGGTGCCCCTGCTGCTGCTGGTGGTGCTGCCGCTGGTGGCGCTGCTGCCCCCGCCGCGGCCGCCGCGAAGGAGGAGGAGCCCGAGGAGGAGGGCGACGACGACATGGGCTTCGGTCTCTTCGACTAAATCCCCCCCCCCCCCCCGCCTGCGTGACGTCAAAAGTGAGTGTGTTTTCACTTCTTCTTTTTTCATTATCCTTTCTTCATCATCCCAAAAAAAGAAAAAAGAAAAAAAAAGATGCAAAACGTTGGTGAGCGTGCTACATGTTGCAAATAAAATGATGTAGAATCTCGGCTCTGCCACGAAAATCTCAACACGATTCCACCTCTCCGCCGGGTGCTGCGTAATCCTCTTCCTCAGATGCGCGTCTACATGCATTGTTGTTGTCATCCGTGCTTCGCGACATGTGATTAAACACTGCTGTGCTTCACTGATGACCACACGCCCATCTCAGCCACAGAAAAATATTACATCTCGTGCATAGCCCCCGAGATTCGTGCGGTCACTTCCACTCCGAGGCTAGTCACGTCATTTTTTTTTTTCTGTAGACCACAGGAAACACACCACTTTCTCTCTTTCTCGTTTTCTTCCTTTACTTCGAACTGTACCTTGGGCTATCCACCCCTCTTTTTTCTTTTTTTTTCTCAAATTACTCCACATTTTCTCATTACACACGTAGTTTAGGATGAAATACCTGGCGGCTTACGCTCTGGTGTCCCTCTCGGGCAAGACCCCGTCCAAGGCGGATGTCGAGGCTGTCCTCAAGGCTGCTGGCGTGGCTGTGGACGGCGCTCGCGTGAGTGCCCTTTTTGCGGAAGTCGAGGGCAAGAACTTCGATGAGCTTTGCGCTGAAGGCAAGTCCAAGCTTGTCGGCTCTGGTGCCCCTGCTGCTGCTGGTGGTGCTGCCGCTGGTGGCGCTGCTGCCCCCGCCGCGGCCGCCGCGAAGGAGGAGGAGCCCGAGGAGGAGGGCGACGACGACATGGGCTTTGGTCTCTTCGACTAAACAGTGCGCGTATATTTTTCTTTTTCTTTCCTTTTAACCGGCAAAAACATATACAGGTGTTAGTACCATGCACAAGTGCGTTTTCTGTGAGCGTTACGTGTTCACCTGCTCGCTTGCCACGGAGGGACAGTGACGTGTGTACATAACCCCCGACCTCCTCCTGCTGATGACAGAGCTCGGGGATGTGCAATGCCCGTAGGGGTGATACGGTACTCAACTCTGTGACCGCACGATGCCAAACACTATTCGCGGGTCACCTAGTATGCCGCTCTGTGTGATGCTGTGTTTTTGACCTCCGTCGAACAATTTGTTTTATGGCCGGCAGTCCCCTTCCCCCCCCCCCCCCCGCTTCCCGCCTCCCACACTTTTCTCTCTTTCTCTCCCTTGTACACTCATCTCCATGCTCTTGTGGGTGCTCTGCGTGTGTTCTTGCAGCCCAATCACCTGTCCCGCCTACAAACCTCTTAGTATTCATGGCGTTACAGTCACACAATGACTCTTTTGCCCTCAAGGCTGTGACCCTCTCGTCTTTGGCGGAAATGTGCAGTGACTGCGCGAAGTTGTGCTGGGAGCGGACTGAGCGCGTTGTTGAAAACCGTAGTCGAGCCCCCAAGGGGTGGGAGCATGTCTTCAAATCTGTTGCAGAAGAACGTCGGCAAGAAGATTACAATATTTGCGAGCAGAAGTGTCATCTCGTGCAGCGCTCGTGCCCTGACACGGATGCACTTCGAAAGTACGAAGCTCTGACCCCAAAACAAAAAAAGCAGAACACCGTTCCTGCAGGTGTCCCAAGCATTCAACAGATCTCTCGTTGCGAGCATGCCGTTGAAGACTTCTCAGCGCTCCTCTTCACGCTTGCACACAAGCCCAGCAAGGTTTCTTTTCAAAAACCCGACACCCAAGCCGGCGGCGCAAATGCTGACACAAGTCAGAACGTTGACGACCCGAACGCGCCAACTGAAGTGCACAAGAAAGTTTTACAAGGCGCTTCTGCCAACGTCGATGAGGCCATCTTGCGCCGCTGGAGCAAGGCTCGAAAGGACCGTGAACACATGGAAGAACAAGGCGTTTTGCGGACGCAGGAGGCTTCCCTGGAGTTGAAGAATCAGCTGAAGCAGGAAGAGAAGTCGGGCGTTTCGGGCAGTGGAACCGTGCCCAACTGGTAGCAATGCCTCGGGCTTGTCTTTTCTCTCTAGTCACATTTCATGCACACCGCAGCACCACGAATACCTCTGGGCATGGAGAACCACAAAAATCATACCTATCTACACTTCTATCGATGGCATTGAGTTGGGGGAAGAAAAATAGCCGACAGTGCCTTGTGCAACGGCTTCTCATTCACTACAAATAGACAATCATGCGGGGTGAACCCGCGCCACCCCCCCCCCCCCCCTCGCGCTTGACACTGATGAATGGAAACGGACAACCACTGTGTTTGCATCTCAACTATGCTCTGCGCGCGAGCATCGACACAAGGTCAGCCCCATCTCTTTCTCCCTCCCTTCCTTCTGGGTCTACTCGGCGTTTGTGCTGGAGCAGCCGTTTGACGTACCACACTGAGATATCTGTAAATAGGACTACTGGACCCAGTTGTCTTCTCCCTTCTTGTTGACATCACTATTTTTCGTTTCAAGTCGCATCTTGCACCTGTCACTTTGCATTTCCAAACCGACGGAGGAAGAGCACACACAACGTCAGAAATCAACGAAGATGACAGAGACGGGAACATGTCAGCCCCGACACTTACCACTGGTGTGCCCGCCAAGGCGATAATGGTGTGTTGGCAGTCTGAAATGGGCCTTTTTGTTCGTGGCAACGTTGGGCCTCGTCTGTTTTGTCCTGCTTCTCAATTTGCCTCCACCCCCACCAACCCACACTCCCGCACCCACAATGGAAGAGCGCAGGAAGGCAGCAGTGGCTACACAGGATCGGTACGCACGGCCACCCTACCCGCGCGTC